>JASDQU010196788.1:882-11825 GCA_032191745.1 Picea mariana | reverse complement strand
ACCCAGTGCACGACCTTTTTACCTTTGCAATTGATATCATTTTTACCCTTACCATTTTTCCTTGCAGACCTCTTAACAGAATTACCATTGTCTTTTAGACATGAGTCAGGCAGGGTTTCGGGTTGGGCATCGTTCGGGTAGGTTGAGGGTTCAACAGAGGGAAAGAGTGTAGGAGGGGGAATGACAGGCCTGACAAGGGTTTCTGTGACCATGGTTTTGTCAACTTGTCCTATTTCAGGACTGGAAAAACCATTCCTCAACAAGAAAGCATCCCAACAATCACCATTCACCTTCAACTGATGAATCACAATAATTTTAATTAAACAGTGGTGGAAGAGGCTAGAGTCGGCTTTCTCCCTCTTGAAACGTTTAGCCATTTTATATAAACTCCGAAGGAGGAAATGTGGCATATTTAGGGGAAAATCTATGAAACTCATGAGCAGCCAGAGGTGGTATAGGAAAACTAAACCGTATCTACCCTCGCATGTAATGAACTACTTGATAATAGCCAACAAATCATGCCACCTAGACTTAAGAGATGTAACTGGCATACCTTTATCGCAACTGTTGATTTTCCTTGAGGTAAACAATAGTGGCCATGGTACTTCATCAACCTTTGAATTTTTAAACCATTTTTTCCCTTCGGCTGGCAGACCAGTGGCTGAGCTAAGGAAATCCTCATTCAATTCAAGTTGGATGTCCCCAAGTTTGGCCCTGCATCCATCGAATGTAAGTGAAAATTGCTGAGCGATTGCTAGGTTGAAACCCTCAAACTTCTCAATAAAATCCCTCCAACCATTCCTCTCTAGGTCCTCTCGGGCGTTATCAAACAACAACAAAGTTTGGACACCGTTGGGCTCGATTCTGACTACAAGAGCCATAGCTAATAGCATAAAATCAACAGGGTAATCGACGAGAGGGTTTGACAGGGTAGACATAGAACCATTCTTCCCGCAGCTTCCCCAAAACAAGCAAAGGTATCTCAAAATGCAAGACAGAGCATTAATTCTTATGCGTGTGAGGGTGGTGGAGTAAATTGGGACCATGCAAAAATATCATGTCGGGCTGTACAATCAACGATGCCTTGGTACATTCAAATCACAATAGTGTATATCCAAAAGAATTTTAATCAACATGTCAAATGAATTATCACATAACCATTGAAAACCATGATATACATAACCAAAAATCGATCCGAATGATAAATAAACAATGGCATTTGCACGATTTATAAGAAACACCAATATGTCGAATATTGCATCAACAATTACATCAAAGACACCAATATGTCAAATAACCATTGCATCAACGAATTTATAAATCGAAACCATATTAACAATAGTCAAATGAAAAGTGAGTGGTGGTTTGATACATATGAAATCAAGGTGTTTTTGAGACAAAGGAGTGGTAACCAGGTTCAAATAGGTTCATGATAAACCAAATGATCATTAATCCTTTGATGTAATCAACATTAATTCTAACTGTGGGTTTTCACGCTTGCAGTCGTGGAAACGAAAACGAGAAGCAGGCGTGCAAAAAGCGAAGAATGATGAGATCATTTAAACAGTTGCGATGATTAATGAAGGTTTGAAAACCTTGTATAGGCAGCTTGTAGAAAAGATAGAGATTAATATGGTTGCCAACAACTTGTTCTCTAAAGTTTCCATGAAAATGTCCATGTTGCGAGAGAAGTCAATGGATTATGATTTCAACTTTAAAAATATCTCTTATGACTCATACCATGGATTATCATTGTACTTATCCATCATGGATAGGGTTTTAAAACTTATTTATTATGCCTAATATGTTGCAAGATTGGTTGTTTTCATTGATGTCAACCCTAGTCATTGGTTTTGGACCACAAGATTGATGAAGGTATTTGGACATGAAGGACAATGCACATGCACACACAACACCCATGGATGGATAGTATACATCATTTTGTTTCCGGTGGTAGGTGGAATGTCGCATGGATCCTCATGGTTGAGGAGAAATGAATTTTTGAAGATGACAAAGTGAATTGAAGAAGGAAGTACAAGTCGGCCCTGAAGATAATTAAAGAAAAGAATTACAAAATAAGAAAGTGTTAGGTAAGCCCTAATGTTAAAAGGAAGTGACATAAAGGGTATAAATACATATAATTATAAATTCATTTTAAATACACACAAGTTGAATTTCAAAGGAAATTTGAAGTAAAGAAGGCCAGATTTCAAGGGAGGATGAAGTCTTTTGGTGATGTGTTCTAAGGTATGTTATTTACAGGTCATCTTACCATTTTCGCTATAATTATTTTTATAGAATGATTAAGATGGTGAAATTGATATGGTATTGAGAAGACAAATCTAAGTACCTGTGGTAAAAATTTCATCTCTTTATTCGCTATAATTTTGGAGATACACTTTGTGGAAGATAAGGTTTTTGATTAGTCTTGAAGCTAGTCATAAAAAAGTGTTCCGGGTAAAACAATCATAACTTATTCCTAGATAATACAAATTAAGTGAGACCAATTGCATTGGATAGAGTACGGTTTTTAGTTTCTTGTGTGTGAATTTCATAATCTGATGTTAAATATTAAGTGTGGGGCATTCTGTACAAGTTCTCTCTCCTGAATAAACCATAATTAAATAAGGTCTACCATTTTCTCTATGACTTCTTTTTGGGGAGGATTCAAGGAGTGAAAAATGGAGGAGTTTCAGAGAATAAATTGAATTATATTATCTATAGGATCAGAGTATTCTAAGAAGTGAAGAATTGCAGAATTTGAAGAAGTCTCAGGAAGCATTATCAAGTTCTATGTGATGGTTAGTTTATGGTGATGATTTAATGTAAAGTTTTATTATCTCTCATATATTCATGGGTGGAAGGAAGGGGAAAGGATAGAGAGGTCAACCCTCTATTGATATTGGAGGATTGTATATTGCTTTTGTAGGTTTATCCCTCCCTTTATATTTNAAGTCATTACTTCCCTTGAACAATAACTATTGATTATTTCTCATATATTGTGCATGGTGTATTGTGGTGTATTGGTGTAACTCTTATACTATTGTTCATTGTTCATTGGATATAATTGAATGTTTTAAGTATACGTTGAAAAAGTTTTTAAATTGTACTTGATACTGATTCACCCCCCTCTCGGTACCAACAAATTATTCCTGGAACCTGCAACTTCCTACAAAAAACCCAAAGTAAGTTATTTTGAGGCCAATATGATATATAAACTACCATGGATATTCCTTTGGCCCAGTTTGCCACAACGGATTGTAAAATACTCTGCAATCTCTTATTAGGCAATATTTTACTTTAGATTTGAGATTTAATATTACTAGATTAGCACAAAACTTATTGAATTAATGTGAAAATAAAATTATGAAATATGTTAAGAAAATAATGCACCATCCACACAATGAACACAAGGTGTACCTTGGGAAAACCTAATACGAGAAAAACCTAGCTAGAAGAGGAGGTCAATGTCTTTCCCTTTTCTTCTTATTTATGAAATGAGAATACAAATAAAGGGCATTCACTATGGAGTTTCCATGGACACTGTGGCTAGTATGCTTGCTACAAGATCTTGTACTTCTTGTATAATGCTTCAATATCCCAATCCCATATGCTATGCTCAAATATGAAAAAATAACAATACACAACCACTAATTATTGTTAAGGTTTTGGACCCTCTAAAATCTTTTTGAAAATCCACACATGAATAGCTACACATGTGTGAGTAATAAAAGCTAGTGGTCTACTAGATAGGTCAAGTTATGGGAGGCATAACTCTTACAAATTTGAAGTGATGTGATCCTTGCATCCATAATAAGCTCTCAATTATAGAAGAAAATCAAGATGCTAGAAAATTCACTTGCAAAATTTTGAGTACAAAAAATGCACTTGAATGTGTTTTGGACACCAAATCATGAAAGTGAAACCTACCCTTAAAAAGAACCTTATAAACCAATAACTTTAATTTTCCAACTAAAAAATATTAAAAAATAAAAATAAAAAATTATATAATAATTCATTTTAAAACACTTTAACCCAATTAAAACAACCCCCAAATGTCATTCAACAACTTTTTCAATAAAAATCCCACAACTTTCACTACTTATACATATATATAAGATTGTTATATTTTACTTTAATTACTACCGTAAATAAATAAACCCGAATGAGAAGATTGTTACTTTAAGTGCTTACATATGCATATGCACATATAACTAGAACCATCTTTAGATCTTTTTTTATATACATACACGATATTTATCGTTTCAACTCTTGGAAACATGCCAATGAATTTTCCCATGCAGTCACATGAAAATGCACATGCACATGCATGCAATCTATTTATGAACAGTTCGTGTAACTATGTGATCTATTCATGATCAGTGTGTGTAACTGAGTGATAGATGTTATATATATGAGCATACCCATAGAGGTAGAGGACAATGCGAGGACAATGCGAGTGCAAGCGAGTACATTGTGTGAGGAGAGGATGGTTGTATGCCTGGGTTGGCTATTGTAATTCCCCTTGAATAGAAGAAGATCGATAATCATTGCCCGTGGTTTTTTCCCGATTTGAGTTTCCACATAAATCATTGTGTCAAGTGTGTGTTTGTTGTTCTTGGTTTGATGCATGTTTAATCTATCTCATTTATGCTTTGTTATATGCTATGTTTTGCTTCTGCTACCCAACAAGTGGTATCAGAGCCAAGGAAAATTGAGTAGGTGTCGCAGGTGAGCCAAGGAGAATTGTGTGCAAGTCTCCTGTGAATGCGAGAAGGCGTGATTGAGTGAGTAGCAGGTCATCAACGCTCCCCAAACAATGTTAGAGGTGCGTCGATGCTCTCACACTTAAAAAATATTGATTTTCGGAAAATCGACGCACACAGTTTGTGCACCACAGAGCACTGACAAATTGACGCTCCCCCATCCACACATAAGGAGTGTTGATTTCAAAACTAGCATTCCCTTTCCACCCATAGCACCCATAGGGGAGCATCGATCTTTAAAGGAAAATTTGTATGGTTTAAGAAAAAATCGATGGTATAAAAGTCAAGGTGTGAAGGGGATTTTGTTTTATTAAACACTTCATATAAAGGGTGGATGAGGTCACGTTTTGTCTTATTAGTCCCTACCTTTAGGTTAGGGATTATAGTAATTGATTCACTATTTTTCAATACTTATGCACGTAGTTCAATATGTTCTCAACCAAATTTTGGAAAACCATTTCATGTTTTACTTTTTATCAACCTATCAAATACTTACAACAATTATTTTACCCAATCAAAAACTTTGAGGCCTTATTTGGCCTCAGATCGAGATACAAAGCTAATTTTAGTGAAGTAAACTTAAGAAACATGACATTTATTGACATATATTTATAGTATATATAGAAAAAGTGGATTAATGCTAGGTTTGAACTAAGCATTAGTTCGAAACATTAAATGTTTCGAACTATTAATAGTCCATAGCACATAGTCGATATCCCATATTCGATATAGCATATTTGTTTATTACATCTCCATGTAGCTTAACATGGCTTCACCACTTCACCAGGTGTGGGGTGTATGTGGCTTAACATGGAACAATTGCTTCACAACATCACCAGGTGTGGGGCGTAACATGTAGCAAGTGTTAGACATGAACCTGGTAGTTGTATCACCATTACTCTATAACATTGGGACATGAAACCTGGTAGTTGTATATAGGAAAGAGGCTCGATCATTCCACTCTGAAAGAGATTCTTCTTCGCTCATTCGAGATTCTTCTTTTCGCTCATTCGAAATTCTTTTTTACTAGCTCGTGACCATATCTTGTTTCATAATCAATCAACGATAGCTCTAGTCATTCTCAATTTTGCAGCTAGCAATCAACTATAGCTCTAGTCTAGCTCTAGTCTTTTTGTTTTAAGGAGCTCCACTTGATATCTAATCTCAGATAATTCATCCAACAAAGCCTTTGATATCAGATCTCGCATATCTCGCCCAATGCAGTATATAGCTCTTACAACAGAGAAGAAGTCCTGCAACTACCAAAAACCAAATATAAATGTAAGAATATGTATTTCTTTACTAATTAATCCTTTAGTTGATCTTCAATCTTAAATCTATATTTTCAAAAAATTCATATTATTTATTTATTGCCAGTGCATCTAGTGGCTATAAGCAGAAGTACTGGGCCAAGATCAACTTCATATTATTTATTTATTACAGGTGCATATAACCGGAAGTGTTGGGCCAAGATCAAAGGCATGACTCATTGGAAGATCAAGCTTCTCGGGTCAACTTGGCGACACCCTGAATAGTTGGGGAGAGAGCAAATCGTTTCTAGAATTCCTGAAAAATGCAAGGTGCTCTTGTAGGTCTAACTAGTGAAAATTATTGTTTCTCATAAGGTTAGGTAGAAAAAGATGGTTACACTTCAAAGCTCACCCCAGGCAACCAGGCGATTTCTGGTCGAGGTGGCGTTCAACCAACGAAAACTGGAGGCGACGATGCATCTGCGTTCAAGTGTCATATACGAGCAACACTAATCTATCTTCTGAAATACTATGTGCCTGGTTTATTTTGTGGTAAGGTTAACCTGGTATTATCGAGCTGAAAATGTGTTGGAAACAAGTCACTCTCTACAAGTTTTTGTTTCCATTTTTTCTTAATATTTATGTTCTTTGATGCCCGCCACCAATCTAATGTTTTGTTTTTTTTTCTAGATATTAAATTTCCCAACCGAGCTTGTTTGGTTTCGTTTTAAATAACCAAAACGTGGAGTGGAAGAAATAATTCCCATTGCTAAGACCCTCGTTGATCCGTGAAGAAATTATAGTTGGCGGTATTGGTTTCGTTGGGTTTTTCGCGCATTTGTGTTGGGTTCATAAGGTGTTGTGATACTTATGAGTCGTAACTCAATGACATGAACCGACATTCCTGTTGTAAATTGCCCATCATCATATTGCACATTTGCACATTTGCATGTTCATGTATTGTTTCTGCACATTTGCATGTTCATGTAGTGTTTCACCCGGTTGGAGTGGATATAGGGGAAATGGATACGATCCGAACCATTTCCGCACATGACTAAAGTGAAATTTTCAAAGTGGGCAATCCATCCTTCCTATCAAGGATAGATTATCTAGCTTTGAGCTGAAATGCGATGCCGTGGGAAATGTCTGTGATAGCGGGATGATGCCTATATCTTGAACCAACAACAAGCATCTTGTAGCCAGGATATCCCTTTTTAATGGTAAGCTTAAATGACCATTTTGTCATTGATTTATCTCTCATTACAAAATTATCCTACAAATTCATAGGAGGTTCAATGTGTTTCTTAACACTTTAGCTACAACTACCACTACCAGAGAAATGGTGAGCGGGAAAAAAATAAATGCTCTCGTTATGGGTTAGAAAGACTTACCTCCTTGTCTTAGTATGAAATGGACAGGGACTCAACCGAACTAGGATGGATGGAATGCAATCAACCCCCTCAACTGCCATGCTTCTGGACACTTTGACATAATAAGCACTCCTCCCACTTATCATCCCAGGAAGTTCAGCTTGTGAAACCTTTTCCTTTGCCTGTTATAAATGACTTTCAACCCAGAATTGAATTGGAACCCCATATTTGTCTGATGCTACACATTTCAAATATTGTGCTATTAGTGCACATATGTGAAGCATGCAACAATGCTCATATTTGTGATGAAACCATGGTAGGGATCACTAGATTCGAGCTCCTAGACACATGCTATTTCTTGGCACGTGTTTTTCAAATTAACGCCATCGTCAAAACTCTTCGTATCCCAGCTATGGTTTCCTTGGCTGAGATATCTTCCTTGCTGTAATAATATGTTATATCAGAATTGTATTATCAGCTATATTTTCTGTTTCAAATTTCGGCTTGGTTGTAGACACCCAACGTTATTGGCACGCCCTTGACATTGGCTCTATTAATATTGTATTTGATTCACAATTACTGCACATGATTCACTCTGAGAGATACCAAGAGCCTTTATTCAACTTAGGTACCTCAGATTGACCTGATCCACAAGTAAGCGGGCTGAGCGCTCACATTATATATGATCCAACACATACTTGAATAGGAAAGAGTAGAGCTTGACAGGCGTTGACGCACCGGCCCCTATGAGTGAGATTTCGGCAGGGTTATTTAAAACATTATTATGTTATGCAGGGACAGATATTACTACAAGGATAATATCTGGAGAAAGCTTCCAAGTCCAACCACAGAGTAGCCTTTTTGTTCATGCTGCAGTGCATCTGTGACCTCACAATAATGCTAGAATGCTCTGGATGTTGAACCAGGTGATAAGCACACCAAATAAGCACTGTTAAACTTGGTGCCATGAGGTGTCATCCTGCAATACGCAGGGACTAAGTTGCTTTGCAACCATTCTTTTTAAACATATGAGAAAAATGTTATGGAGAATTGTGGGTTAAATCATGGAGGTACCTTTTGATAAAAGGTGAAGTCTTTTAAAAAGGTGAAAGGGTGGTTTAATAAAAGGTTTTTAAGTTTTTTTTTAAACCTTTTAATTAAAGTTTATATTTCTGAGGTTTAACCTTAAATATATTAAAACTCCTCCACTATAAAGATATTTAGTTTTATAAGCAGTGGCTTTGGAGTTTTTTTGTTAATGGAAAAAGTGCAGAGTTCTAAGTTTGAGGTGAAGAAATTCAGCAATAAGAATAGCTTTGCACTATGGAAACTCAAGATGCAGGATTTGCTTGTGCAACAAGGATTGCAAAAGGCCTTGGCTGGAAAGTCAAAGAAACCGACAAGCATGACAGACGAGGACTTGGAGGATATGGATGCAAGAGCCCTCAGTGCTATTCGTTTGTGTCTAGCAGATGAGGTGTTGTTTAACATCGTTGACGAGATGACAACAACAGGTTTGTGGATCAAACTAGAGAGTTTGTATATGACAAAGAACTTGTCAAACAAAATCTTCTTGAAGATGCAGTTGTACATCTTGTGAATGAAAGAAGGTACAGAAATTTTTTATCATTTGAATGTTTTCAATACTCTTATTTGTCAGTTAACTGCTATGGAAGAAAAGTTTGAAGATGAAGACAAGGCGGTTATGCTACTGTGTTCGTTTCCTGAGTCTTGGGATCATCTGGTCACAACTGTGTGGTTTAACACAACATATGCCATTTATTATCACTGGGAGCTCTGTTATGTGAAGAAATGATGAGAAGATCCAGTAAGGAAACCTCAACAGAAGAAGCAATGGTAGTCAAAGGTCGATCTACAAAAGGAGGGAAAGATCATAAAGGTACAACCAGGTCTAAGGCAAAATGTTGGTTTTGTGGAAAATCTAGGCATCTCAAGAAGGATTGTTGGAAAAGACAACAAACATCCAAAGAGGACTCCACAATAGAAGCAAATTCAAATACATGTATGGTTGATGAAGTTTTGTCTGTTTGTCATGTCTCTTCACCTATGTTCACATAGAAGGTGCAGGGCGGTGATGGTTTATGTCACCGTGAAATAAATAATAATAATAATAATAATAATAATAATAATGTATTTACTTTGGAGTTGTAGAAATTATTGATTGCATGTAAATGGGCATATGTCTGTAAGACCTGGATATGCATGCGTACCCTTGGTTTATCAGGTCACCTATGAAAAGTCTAGACATAGATTTAGGTCGATTGAATATATGGGGGGGGGAATGCATGTTGGGTTAACCTTGAATCGGTAAAAGAGTTAATGAGTTAAATATGTTTTTTAGGTCAAAGCAGGTGTTTTTTCAGGTCCATGTGTTTTGGGTATCCCATGGTATTGTGTCCATGGATTTGCATGTAATGAAACCTATAAAAGGTTTGGTCAACTCCATTGTAAATGGGCTTGGAGGTAAGCGGTGAATGTTTGCTTGGCCGGATTTGGTCAAAGTTGTTCGAATGCAAAGTTCGAGGTGGAGCAATGTGTCTAGTTTATAAAGGTGAGTCTGTAGAAAGGTTGATGTGTTGGCAGATCAATCAAGTGTTTGAGAATATATGATGAAGATAAGTTCATATCCATGGAATTTGGAAAGTATTGCAACGAAGTTGGGATCGAATAGGCATGTTCAGTAATGCCAAGTTGCAACAATAGTTGTGGACATAAGTTGTTGTGCTATCTGGTAACTCGGTCACCATCAGTTGCAAAAGACAAGAATATTCAAAAAGAGGTATGAACAGGTCATCTGGTAATTACTCAAATATGAAATTATTCAGTTGTGATGCTTATGGTTTTTTATCAGCTTTCTAAGTAGGATCCAGATCAAACAGGTAGATCTTTGATATGGTGATGATGTTAAGGGGTGCACACTGTGGGATCCTACTACCCACAAAATCATCATGGACACAGATGCACTGTTTGATGGATCTCTCTTTATAAGGGGATGTATACGGAACAACAAGAACGGTTAGTTCATAATCGCAACAAAAAATTTGTTTGCAAACTCAAAAATCATTGTATGGCCTGAAACATGCTAGGAAAATGGTACAAGATGTTTGATTCCTTCATAGTGAGCTAAATTTTACAAGAAGTGAGTATAACCATTATGTTTATGGTATATTCATTATCTTGGTGTTATATGTTATGCTTGTTGCAAGCACAAGCATGGTTGAGATCTACAGGTTGGCGTAGTTGGTTAGGATGTTTTTTATGAAGGATCTGGGAGCAGCAAAATAAATCTTGGGCATGGGAATACATAGAGATAGGAAGGATGGTAAGCTTAGTTATCACAACATAAGTATGTGGTGAAGATACTCATGAAATTCGGTATGAATAATGTGAAACTGGTAAAATCCCTTTGGCTTTCCATTGAAATTTTTCTTCAGGTTTATGTCCTAATTGATGAAGAAGAAAATGGTTATATGTCTTGAGTATTATATGCTAGTAGGAAGTTTGATAATTGCAATGGGGAAATGGTCAACATTTCA
>JASDQU010196787.1:0-12065 GCA_032191745.1 Picea mariana | reverse complement strand
GACCTTCCAATACTCCACTTGAATTGTGTAGTTGTTAAAGAAAAGAAAATTTGGGTGGCCATGAGTGTTGGCACCTTGGTTACTAATGAAGGAAGAATGCTTGGGTGCATTCAAGAGAAACTTTTAGTTTCGTATGTGTTGATTTAGGATCATGCTCACCCTATAGTAGGAAGCATAGTCCTGCTGCAATAACGAACGAGAATGAATAATCCATATGGTGAAGAGGTTGGTTAAGCTCCAACACACCATGGCAAAGTGCTTGTCATAAATTTGTTACAAGGAAAATCTCTCTACGGCATGGGGTAAACCACAATAGACGGAAATGATTGCAGAAATCAACTCTAATCTCAAGTATGCTATATAAACAAATATGCTAACAAGGCAAGATAAAAAACCTACCTCGTCTAGACGTTCGATGAAGTCCACCGTTGAACACTTGACTCAAAGAAATACACCTACAAATTGTACTCAACAACCAAGATACGCAAGCATATGGCGATAATATATAAAGTTAGCACATTCAATAGCATAATCCATAAATATTCATAACAAATATGCGTGTGGAATAACAATTCAAATATTTGCAAGACATTAATTGGATGAGAAAATAGTATTTCTATTAAAATGTAATCAGCAGAAGTGTATGAATGACAAACTTACTTGTCGACATGGTTCGAAACCGAGAAACTAAGTCTCTTATAGTTGGGCCTCCACCACTTCAATCCTCCACCAAAGGCAAGCTCATATAAGAGAGACAATGAGGTTCTCCATCAAGTAGGGAAGAGCTTAGGGGTTGAACAATCTGTTCAAACTTAAAAGGATAAAGGGATGAAAACCCGATATGAAGTGAATAATTTCTCCAGAGTAACTTTGCTCTCAAAGTTGAATTCTTCTCCCCTTTTCCACAGCTTGGATATGGCCCATTTATAGCCTTCAAATGGAACATAAGGGCCAATTCGAAATGTTTCCAGTATATGGAAGGTCAAGGATCATGGATCTCATGATGTGACATGGAAACCCGACACCATTTTTTAATTTTGGGCACAAAACCCGATGTACGCAGGCTGTAATCGTGCAAGCTGTGTGTACGCATGTTGTATAATAGTTAGGGCACGTATATGTGGAAAAATATTATTTTTATCTCTGTGAACTGCAAAAAGGGACTTCAAGTCTGCATAGGGAAATGGAAAAGGCCTTCTGAGCAAATTTGCATAGGGTGAGACAAATATTGCTATAACAAATGCCCCCTAATGTGTGAGGTCAGAGGAGTATCTGCGATGGCTGAAATACATTATAATACCCAGAAGTGAAGTAATGGAGACTTAGTTGGATGAACTAGTTGCTCGTGAGAATATTACAATTTATACTGACTTTGCGCACATGGCTGCCAATTTGAATTACACTGCAGATCCATGTGAAAATATACCAAACAATTGTTCACGGCCATGAATAAGCAACACAGAGGTGGCTATATGCCATAGGCTTTCATAGTCATAAACAAGGCCCAACAAAACCAGTCTCAAAATCAATATGAAGTTATCTATATACAATGGAGTACAATCTGATCTCCCATGATCACTGAAGTCACATAGGTACTGGTCCAATGAAAGATAGCGGCAACCTAGGAAAGTTGTGACTATGCACTGATGTATTCAAGTCTTCTACATGATCTGCCAAAGGTGCAAGTCTACATCGTGTGAATAAAGGAGTTGAGGTCAAACACAATGAGACTTCGTTTGATTATAGATCATTAAGGTATATCGTTAACAAATGTGAGATAGCCTACCAATCATGAAAGTAGGTATCGAGGCACTGAGTACATTCTTACAAGTGTTAATAAAGGTGTTGAGGTTGAACACTTGAAGAATCCATCAATCATGAGACATTGATGTATTCCCAACTGTCGATGGTGAGAGAACCTGCCACTAATGACTGCAAGCCTCTAGGTACTCATATGAACCTAGGTCTCGTTCCCATAATAGATGGGCTGAAGTTAATGGAAGGAGACCCACTGAAAGGAGAGAATTAAGGAATCTCTCATCATCCAGCATGAGTTACAAAGCAGGAGCTTGATGATTTGGAGGAATTCAGACAAAGAACATATTCACGAACCCACGACCCTGTGCGTCTTTCGCGTGCACCAGATGCAAGTGGTACATGAAAAAGACCCTTTGAATAGTATCCAATAAGGAAAATTGTTGACAAAGGCGAGGAAACCACCAATAAGGATAATGGCATCCAAGACACTGCATGAATCCCAATGTGTGAATAGATTTATTTTCGTCAAACACAAGGGAAACGCCTCAGTCAGCGACCAATGATGAAATGTCGACTGTTGGGTTCAAGGTTACGTACCAATGATGAAAGTAGGACCAAGGTGCATGATAGGACTACAACTTCATGTAACTTTGAGACACATTGAGGGTATGACCGACATGCAAAGTCAATAGTTCTGAGAAATGGCAGACACAGGCTGATAGACATCCTTTGAACAAGAGCATGAGACATATGGAAGACTTCGGCAACATAGACTCAATGATGAAACTTTGTGATGCAGAAGGCATCAATCAAACTCTTCATAAGGACTCGAAGAGTAACTAGTCGGGGGAGTAAACTCTAAGTAATGAGCTCAACTTCCTAAGGTCATGCTAAACCCAAAATTTTGATGACAAGTGGACTCAAAAGTTTGTACTATGTTCAAAGGAGACACGACTGCTGCTAATATAAGATAATATTCTTTTCCCGCCCATCTTTTTTTTTTTTTCATAGTCAAATGAATGCTATGATACAGAGGAGGAAACGAGTGTTGCTAGTAAGCAACTAGTTCCAGCAATGGAACATACCTATGCTCAATGCAAGGAGGTGCATGCAGGATATGGACACTCGGGGGAATGTTTCATCTTGGGGCATAGGGTGTCAAGNTTGAATGCTATGATACAGAGGAGGAAACGAGTGTTGCTAGTAAGCAACTAGTTCCAGCAATGGAACATACCTATGCTCAATGCAAGGAGGTGCATGCAGGATATGGACACTCGGGGGAATGTTTCATCTTGGGGCATAGGGTGTCAAGCTACAAAGGATATAAAAAAGGCTCTGCTTGGATGATGATGCAAATTGTTGAGGTGATAGGCTTATAATGCAAAAGCGAGAACTGACAATAGGCTCAATACTGTAAGCAAGAGAATGAGATGCAATTACAACTTAATGCCAAAAAATGTCCTTTTTCGTAAACTTAGTTTACTTGGTTTGAAAAAGGGGTAAATTTACACCAAACAAACGTCCTTTCAAATCCAATTTACGAGTGTGAAAGAGACAAGTTCACTCGGCAATCTTTTCTCTTTTTGAGAGAGTCGGAAAAGAGCTTAAATCGGACTCGTTGGGAGTTTTCTAAGCGACATGTCATGGGGGAGGCCAGGGCTCCCATGCAGGACTTATGTGAAAGGTCAGCAACTTACGAACAACTAACACAAGCTTGGTAAAACCTAGATCTTTCCAAGTAGAGGGGGATAAAGTACTCGCGGAGGTTACCTTCTCAATGATATATCGAAGAACGCCTCTTATTTGAAAGGGCATAGAAGAAGGAATTTGATACCCCACCAAACCTCCCTTAGACTTGGAGGGAGTGTACTCGGGGAGAGTAGAACTCTCTCTTGTTCAGAAGGTATAGGACTAGAAATGTTAATGACTGTAGATTTTAACCTTGTACAATATTTACTGCAAACAGATTTTTAGTAAAACAATAGAAAAGACATAATGGCAAATACAAACATTACACAAAGATTTTCCCCTTAGAAACCCAAACCAGGAAAACCAGCATATTCTATATTCATTCATCGTGATACATTGTTTACAATACAATATACATATAGGAGCCAACGACATCCAAAACCATAACCCAATGACCTGGATTAGTCAACAACCCTAATTCCTTAATCGGAAATAGAAAACCATCGGCAAAAACCATGTGCCGAAAAACCACCTAAATATGTGACACGTTTCACGAGGAACTACTACTAGTGCAAAGAATATAACACATACCCAACAATGGCATGGTCAAAAAATGCCTCACTCCTCAAAATAGGAGTAATGTCGAGCGAAGATTGCGTCAGCATGACTGTTGTGTCAATCAAAGAAGAAATAGAATGTTGGGAAACCAAAGACGACTCTGAACCCGAAGGGTTATCAGACAGGGATTGTGCTTCTTCTACTACAACGGTAGTAGGGCACAAGTGAGTTAAATGACTTCCTTTTCAAAGCCTACAAAAGAACTTGGGCTTGCGTGCTATACGTCTAGGATTCTCAATCGTGTGAATGCCCCCAACATTACTCACAATGGCTGGTGACATGCTCTCAGCGTGACTTGCAGAGGCTAGTGGTTCATCCCCAACATTATGTACAGAGGTTGATGATGATTCTCCAACATGGTTGACCATGGTTGGAGATGTGATGTCAGTATTACTCATGGCGACTAGAGTAGTTCCCCCAGCATGATTTACAGTGGCTAGACTGGTGGCAACAGTTGGTTGCAACATTTGAGACGAAGGTCTCGGGAAAGACTGGTTTTGAGAAATTGTAGGCCAGGAAGGGTTATGGTCTACACCCTGTCCCTGCCCGACAGGGTAGTATCCTCCTCCAAATTGATTCATAAAGGTTTGTAAAGGCATCATCACCGAAGAAGAAGTTTGTGAAGAGAAAAAAGCGTGACAAGGGTTACTCAGGTGAGGATATATGTTGGCCCCAGACAAAGGGATTCCGTGAAGGGGGTAGCCCATACTATAAAATTGATTCCCTCTATATGAAATACTAGAGGATAGTTGGAGGTTCTTCATGGGAAAAGTGTTCGTAGGAACTGGCATAATAGACGAAGGATATATGGATGGGGTGTAATAAGTAGAATAACCACCCATTTGAGCACTTGCTCCTAGAAAAGTGAAGCTAGGATTGGATTCGTAAGAACGGAGATTCCAATCTCCCACTGTGAGAACCGGTTGAGGGATACGACTCCCATCAAATGAAGATGTAGAAAAAGGAGTTGTCATGCCCCCAGATCCAAAACTAGGATTCATATAAGCAGATGAGGGAGAGTATGGAAAGGGTGAAGGCATGTTTTTCATATCAAGAGGAAGATGATTAGAGACCCAAGGTATTGACTGAGTATCATGATTATGTATACCATTATGAAACACGGATGGATTCGTCCCCATGAAATGAGCGAATTCCATGGGGAAGGTAGCGCTAAATGAGGGAGTCAAAGGGATTCCACTATCCATAATAATGAAAACTCACAGCGCAATACAAAATCATAAGGTCAACTAATGATCAAAGAGCACACCAAAATAAACAAAAGGCTAATATGCACACAAACAGGATAAAGTGGTTGAAAGGGGCCTCCCTCCCTAAAGTAGGTATGCCTCACCCAAGAGGGGCCTGTGACTCCTTGCAAAAGATCGGAGGTATTAGAATCAATTATAAGGGCCCTCGTGGGCTTAACAACCAGTCAGTCGGATCCCCCCAGAGAGGTAATCTTCCATAAAGGCTGTGTGTTGTCCGACCCTTATCTGACCTAGGGTACCTGCAGAATAACCCCCACAAGTAACCTATGCGGTACCTATGTCAAGCAACTAAGCAACCACGATATAATTGATGCGCAGATGAACAGTCATAAGTTAGGTCCACTGTATGGGTAGGTTAACAAAGCTCGAAGCCTCGAAAGCACCGCCTCTCATAGATGCAAAGGTACTAGAAAGATCACCATATACGAATAGATCCCCAAAAATAAATATGGCGCTAAGAAGGTATTGGGGGGATATCCCCTCAACCAACTTCATGCGACCTTGTGCTTAACTCTGGTGTAAGCGGAGCTTCCTAACGTCACCAATTATACAATGGATTTCACCACTCCCTTAGTCAGACACATATGTTGATTTAATATCCTTGGAGAAGTTTACTCACAAAATCCTATTGCAAGGCTCTAAATCCTAAGCTAGTTTGTGCACCCTAAAAATAACATCGTTTCTATTCAATTTTAAATTTATCAGCGTTTCTTTTAGTGGACTTGCTTACTCAAAAAGGTGCGGTAGTGAAACTAATGATGTTATGACTCAACAAGTAAAGTAAATGAATATGAATAAAACGCAAAGTCCTAATTTCAATTCCCAATAAATGATAAGCTTTTCAAAATGCAATTTTCAATTTAATTATGCAATTCAAAATAAGATGCAATCTTTCCATACATGTACTAAGATCAACGATAAGAACCCAAAAGATCAAATGCCAACAATGCAAAATGTTTATAATTTTTGTATTTTCAATATAAAAGAATGAAAATGCAAGGATTGAACAACAACTTGATATAAAGATTCTATTGTATGTAAACAGAGACAAACCAATAAGGATATCAAGAAGCAAACACCCAGCCCAAGATGCAAGGATAATCAATGAAAAGGATGATGAGAAAGGCACCGCCCAAAAAATCAACCAAAGAAAGGTTTCCTATGACTCTACAGGCACTGAACAGTCATAACAGAGACCTAAGAAGACTCAACAACAATCAAAACTTACCCAACAAAAATCAAACTCAACAACCAAGCATACAAGAATGATGTACGCAACTGTTCAAGAGAAAACCGCGTATATACGCTTCCTACAAAATGGCAGCACGCGTATGTATGCGACTGTCAGGAAAAAACCGATGTATATGTATTGAAACACTGCCAGGTTAAGGATAAGGCTAAGAAACTCGGACTCAAAATGAAAAGAGGCTTTCAAGCAATCAGACGACAAGAAACTCAATATAAATGAGAGCAATCAAAGGAGAAAAACACATAAAACCCCGAAAATAATATTATATCCCCAGTATGGTCGCCAATTATGTTACGAGGAAAATCTCTCTATGGCATGGGGTAAACCACAACATACGAAATTGACTGCATAAATCAACTCTAATATCAAGTATGCTATATAAACAAATATGTTAACAAGACAAGATAAAGAACATACCTCGTCCAGATGTGCGATGAAGTCCATTGTTGAGCACTTGACTCAAAGCAATACACCTGCAACTTGTCCTCAACAACCAAGATACGCAAGCATATGGTAATAATATATAAAGTTAGCACATTCAATAGCATAATCCATCAATATTCATAACAAATATGCCCATGGAATAACAATTCAAATATTTGCAAGACATTAATTGGACGAGAAAAGAGTATTTCTATTAAAATGTAATCAACATAAGTGTATGGATGACAAACTTCCGTGTTGACACGGTTCAGAACCGATAAAATAATTCCCTTCCAGCTAGGCCTCCACCACTTCAATCCTCCACCAAAGGCAAGCTCATATAAGATAGACAATGAGGTTCTCCATCAAGTAGGGAAGAGCTTGGGGGTTGAACAATGTGTTCAGACTTAAAAGGATAAAGGGATGCAAACTCAATATGAAGTGAATAATTTCTTCAGAGTAAATTTGCTCTCAAAGTTGAATTCTTCTCCCCTTTTCCACAACTTGGATATGGCCCATTTATAGCCTTCAAATGGAACTGAAGGGCCGAGTTAGAACGTTTCTAGTATATGGAAGGTCAAGGATCATGGATCTCGTGACGTGACATGGAAACCCAACACCTTTTTTTAATTTTGGGCACAAAACCCGATGTACGCGGGCTGTAATGGTGCAACCTATGTATACGCATGTTGTATAATAGTTAGGGCGCATATATGTGGAAAAATATTATTTTTAGCTCTTGGAACTGCAAAAAGGGACTTCAAGTTTGCATAGGGAAATGGAAAAGGCCTTCTGAGAAAATTTGCATAGTGTGAGGCAAATATTTCTATGAAAAAAGTGTGGTAGACTTGAAATCAATGCAAGGGTGCATTGGGTATGAATGCGACAATGAATATTGGCACATTGATTGATTTGAAAATAGAAGGCTGACTTGTTATGCTATGCAAGCACCCCTACTTCATTAAAATAAACTTTACAGGACCTTGCTTCATGTGTTAAAATATGCAAAATAAACTTATGTGTTAAGTTTATGTATCCTCTTGTAAATGATTATGTGTGAGGAATTGTTCCTTTAGATGGTTAAATATGTACTTTAAACAAATACACAGCAACACAACTTGCAGCAAATAAACCATCAAACTCACAGCAAGAACAAGATGATAAAGGAGTTCACCCCCCTCTGGGCTACATCTCCTTGAGCCTCCATAATGGACTTGGCTCTCTGGGATTAATTAGTCAAAAGTTCTTTTACAATCTGCTGCTCAACTCCAATGGAAATACAGATTGTACCATTGAGATCAGAACACATAAAAACCCCAAAAATGACTAATAAAACTCTGAAAACGGATCATGGCTCATCCGAGCATAACCTCTTCTACATGTGGCCATAAGCTTCCCTGAGCTTCTCTTTGGCAAAAACACCTGTAAAAGTCCTCCAAAGCCTCTGAAACCTGTCCCAATGTGTTCAGAGCATATCAATTAGCCAAAAATGATTATTCAATCATAGAAAACAAACATAGGCTCACCAAACCATGTCCTCGATCAATGAGGGCTTAAAACTCCCTCGAGCTTCTTGAAACTTCAATGGTGAAAAAAATGCAGAAGAAGTCTTCGAATGGCCTTGAAAACAACACCAATGGATCCAGCACGTCTAAAAACCCCTAGCTAGGCTTTTACGGCACCTCAATCGGCCAAACGATGAAGAAGTTAGGCCTCCTCCATTTTCCTCCTTCAAGCTTTCTGAAACTGGTTCGCAAAAATGCACCTCTGTGTGCATGAACCAATAACACGCTCCCAAAACGCGTTAAAACCCAGCACCGAGTGCAACTACGCCAACGGTGCAAACCGTAGGACGGTTAGGGCGCCTCCAGCCCCCAACTGCCTCGGCACCTGGGCATATGGCCATGTGACCAAAGGCTGGGCGAAAAGGTGGTTAATGCCGTTTTAAAAACCGTGGAACCAACCCACGCGCTCCAAAACGCGGGCACATGGCACAATATATATGACCGAGGGTTAACAAACCCCACGCACCAAACTACGCATAATAACAATGGGTCATATAACATAAACGTGGCATAAAATAAATAAACCGCGCGCACATAATACAACAAGTCATATGTAGTCGCATAGAACCGGGGGTTTAATCCACAACACATTTCCCGCGCGCACACAAACCGTCGGATGGCAGGGTCACATGTAACCATACACCCACGGGTACAATGTTAAAACACGCGCGCCATTTCCAAAACATAACTCCCGCGCCCATTTAAATGTATGGTCATATGTAGCCGTGATATGACCACGGGTCGGGGCTAAGCCCCGGCCCGAGCCCTCGCCTTTGCAACTTTACACAAAGTTAAATAATATTTTAAACATATGGTTATTAAACACCATAGTGTGGCGCATTGGTGTGTTGGCCTTTGGTAAAGCTTTCAACGGTGGGTAGAGGTCCGAGGGTCGAACCCCAAGGACCCACACAAATTTTAATAAACCATACAATAGACCAAAAGCCAATAAATGGGTGCCACGTGGTAGCCCTTTACTGGGCCACGTGGCACCTTACCATTCGTCCAAATGATGCCACGTGTCGCATCATCATTCGCTGAACTATTAGCCAATAAACGAATGCCACATCACCTCTGCCACGTTAGCGCCACGCATGCTGCTGACGTCATCCGACACGCAGGATGCTGACGTCACCCTGTGCCACTTGTCACCCTTCCAGTGGTGACACGTGTCACCTCCGAATTGGTCCAACCGTACACCCAAAAAGCCAAATCTGCCTGACACATGTCATCACTTGGAGCCGCCACGTGTTCTGTATGGACCTGCCATGTGTCCTGTACGGACTGTACGGACAGGTACAGTCAGCATCAAATTTTTTACCTGTTTGGCTCGGTGAACAGATTGCGATATCTTCTCCATACGGACTCCATTTGAGAAAGTAAATATACCGCCGGAATCAGGAAGACGAGACAGACGCAATGGCACCGTTTTCGTCGCATTCTGAGCACTTTGAAAATTGAGCAAAATTTTGACCCCTGGTCCAGATTTTGATCATTGATTAAAGCCAATTGATATTTGAATTGCATTTGGAAAAATTTAGTATGTTGAAAGGATGCATACATAAATAATGATATTTCCTTTTGCTTTGTACCCTTGAATAGATGAAAATGACTTGGACTGTTAGTATGCATAATTTTGAAAATATAAAGTGCATGAAAACTAACAATTTGTTTGGCTGAGGAATGTTGAAATTGCGGGAAGAAAAGCTTCTTGCATATGGGAGTGTTGTAAGCCCATAAGGAAGACTAATTGCCTGTTGAGACAAACCACAAGGAATGGAAGAAAGGGTCTTGGATATGGCAGTGTTGTAAGCCATAAGGAAGACCAATTTCCTATTGAGCTAGAGTGCTATGGGAAGAAAAATCCCATACTCGTGAATCTGGTTCATGTGTGGAACATATCTGAAAAATAAAAATGTGGAATTTGGAAATATGTGGCCGACAGATTTGAAAGAAATTATAAATTGGAATTGATGATAATATCTCATAATTTATGTATACCTCTGATACAGGTGAGACAAAAAGATATTTCTAGGGAGGAAAGATGAAAGCTGTCAAAGTTGGGAAGCATGAAAAAGGCTATTGTTGAGACATGAGAACCTTGTGGTAAGCCATGATCACCCTAGAATATGTTGTGTTGTGGTAACACAAGCCAAAGGGACACCTCGGCAGAGCAGGTCAGAGGGACGCCTCGAATGTAAGGCTCAATGAAGTCTCTAGAACTCTTCATGTGCGAGAAAGCCTTGGTAAAGCAAGATGGATCCCCCTGAGGGACTGTAAAGAAAAGAAGGGGATGCTTGAGCCTGGGCCTAGAGGGTGAGTGACATCAAGGAAGATGAGACTTTGATAATTCTTGTAAGCCATTGATTGGGATCATGCACACAATGGGTATGTCAAGGAAAAACAGTGAGCCAAGATAAAAAGACAACCATATGGATGCAAATCCACGAACTGCACAGATAAGTATTGTACTAGATTATGAAATTTTTCCTCTTGAATTTTGCACAACAATAAGATGTTTTCGCATGAAATTGTGATTAATATGCTTGTTGTCCAAAATTATTGAAGGCAGATGACGAAGGCCAAGGGTCTGGAAAGGACCCAACCAAGAAAGATTATCAATATTTATGAAGCAACTGAATGACAAAGGCATGACAGGTGTTATTGAGAAAGAACATCAAGGACGGTGTTCCTTTGAAGGGGGAGGGGATTGTAATACCTCTGTTTCCCCTAGCTTGTAATTAATCATTATTTATGATTGCCATGCTATGGCATGTGAGCAATGTAAATGTGTTATTGTTTAGATTTCCAAAAAAATGTCTGTGGGGGTGAAGCCTTGAAGTACTTGCCATGATATCACTAGAGGAAAGAGTGAGGAAACTGTAGAGAGGGTTCATTATGTCAAAATGATCCAATTCTCTTTGCTCAGATAATAAGCCTCATCCTGATCCCAAGGAAAAATCGTTTAATAAGAAAAGGACTGGTGGTTGAACAATCAACTGCCCCATTGAATGGAAGCATGAGGGGCCTAGCTAAGAAGACATAAAATTGTCAGCCTGAAGTACGACAGAGTGCAGTCTTCATGCATATCTATATTGACCCGAGCTCCTTTTGGCAGAAGGAATAGGAGAGGTCTAGAACCTTCCTATGAGGGAGAAGAAAAGCACCCAAGAAAAAAGAGGAGACAGACCAATGGGTTAGAGGACGATTCAAAAAGAAGAAGAGCGCGCAAGGCTCTCCAGTTCAGAAGAAGAATTGAAAGATTAAGTTGTTTTGGTTACATGGAGAACCATAGGAGGAATTTGGTCCTTGAGGAAGAGAACTACTGAAAGGAATGCACTAGCACGTGCAATATAAATATTATAGAACTCATGGAAGAGTTATTAACTAGAGCACAGAAGACCCGAAGCCTAGACTGAAGCAAAAGAGGGACGCGGGCTTGGTGCTGGATGAAAAGAAATTGGTGCTGGAAGAAGAGGGCGTCAAGGGACAATG
>JASDQU010196786.1:5448-17508 GCA_032191745.1 Picea mariana | reverse complement strand
GCCAATCTCTCTCCCAAGGTGTAGGCAATGTACAAACTTACAACAAATGAAATATACAAGTTGCAATGATAACAAGAGAAGGCAAGCCTCAAGGGAACTTCCCGGGGGCTTGCAACAATGCTAGAGACAAAGAAAAAGAGAGAGATTCGTTACCCAACTAATGGAGCCTCTTGGGGATGTTGTGAGAGTGAATTTCGGCAGTGTTTCCCCTTGTCCTTGGTAAGAATTTGCAAAAACCAGCAAGCAAAAGCTTGCTGGAAATGATGCACAACACAAAAATGTTAAGAAATTTTTTTGTTTTTTACACAGAAAATTTTCACATGAAATCTCCAACTAAAATGTAAAATAATTTTGACCTATCTATGATAGTTAGCTATAGAAATATGATGAATACAAACAGAAAACAAATCAGATCCAAGAGAGAAGCAAGAAGTGTGAGAAGGTCTTGATGGAAAACCCCTTCTTGAGACTATTGCAATCAATACCTTAGAGACAAATCTGCACAACTCAAACAATATGTGAGGTATGGGAGTAGAATAATATGATAGAACAAGCTAATAAGATGAAATACTTCACAATATCAACTATCCTACATATATAGATCAGCAACAATACTATTGATTGATCTACTTAAACAAACTACTTTGTTCAAGAAACTAGTCCAAACCCAACACAATGCATAAGAGAACAATATCACCTCATATGAAAAGAGAAATTCAAAATACTCTTGATTACTCCAAATCCTCCAAAGCTTCTTATTAACTCCAAATGGGAGAGCCTTACAGCAACAAATTGCTCCAATGCTCTCAAGAGAGAAATGAGTTGAATGTGAGATGGCAAGAGCAAGAAAGGATAGGGCGAAATTTCTGTAGCATAACTTTAGCTCAAAGAATGGTGAGTGAATGAGTGAGGAGAGGCTCTATTTATGCTTGGAGAGGCAAACCCACCCCTCTTGGATGAGATCCAAGTGTCAAATACCAAGCCAAAGGGAGCATCTCAAGGAGAGGGGCGCACCACTTAGGGTTTTGGTGAGGATTGATGATGTGGCAAATGATGTGGAGTGTGGGGACAAGCTAAGGGTGATGTGGTAGGCTAGGAGGGGCGCACTAGTGATGGGAGGGGCCCACAAAACATTTAAATGGAGTTTCATAAGGTTTATGGGTGAAGGGGGGCGCAAATCCCCCTAGGGGGCGTGGGTAAAAGAGTGAGTGAATGGGTGAGGAGGTGTGTGATGGTTAGGAAGTGGGTTGGGTAGGTTAGGAAAGTCTCTTCTTGCCTTTTTCGATCATTACATAACCCCCTTTACTCAAAAATTACAAAAATTGACATTTTGGCAATGTCATACTTAGCAATTAAAATTGTTGTTTTAACTGATTGACACTCCGGGTGGACAAATGCCCAGCAAAACTTGTCCGACTGAGCTGAAACTTGGTTCAAGGGTGTAGGGGGTGCCTTTCCATTTCTTTTGAGCACAAATACCCCTATCAAAATCCCGAGGACCTAGTTTTTAGAATAATTGCTCAAAAATAATTAATTAATTAAATAATTAAAATCCCAACCGTAGAAAAATTAATTAAATTTAATTAATTAAAAAAAACCTATCTAGACTCGACGAAATTCCGCGAAAATTTCTACAATGTCTAACATGGTCATTTACATCATTCTTAAACAATAGCTACCAAAGGATGAGACCATTAGAACACCGTTCACCACTTTCGAGGAATTATTGCAAGTGTGAGGGAAAAACTCATGGGAAATCAACCAGGCTGAAAATCCCAATTGACAACCTGAGGATAAAAAACCCTCGGTGAAAATAACTCTCCCAATCAAAACATCCCAAGGTACCTGTCCTAACTATGATCCATGCAGACCTATTACATTATTAACCCACGCAGGGGTGCGGAAATTCTGTTTACAAATTTTTGTGCTGCAGGCATAAAATGCCCAGTAGAACCAAACTGTCTTTAACATACTTGCATCTGATGATGCACATCTTCATGGCACATGGAGTTGACCCCCTAGTTGAATAGGCGGTCAACATCTGGCTCCACATGGGGACATGTGTTCGATCTTCTCACTTCGAGACGGAGAGCAGATGAGAATCCAGCATCTACAAAATAGAGTGCTCACTGGAGTGCACACCAATAACCAACATTAGAATACATTTATACATGATTAAATAAACAAATGCTATAGACAACATCTACATAATGAAATATCCAAAGTACAACATCATAACTACAAAATGAAACTATGATATAGTACATATCAATATAATGAATGAAACAATACAAAATTAAAATACAAGGAAGGGTTAGAGATACGTTACAACCACCCATGCAATGGGTGAACTGATGTCGTAGGTGTCTGAATAATTCTTGTCCAGGATGACTCACAGAAGACCCCTTCCCAAGTTTTATCAACTTGGAACTTTTTGTGAGGAAGAACCAACTAACAATCATCATCCTTGTTCCCTTCAACCAAACACTGGAATATAACAAGCCGTGTAAATTCTGATTACTTTGTTGCTCATGACTGTCAAGGTGGGAGGCCAACCAATACTCATAATGATATGACATTGATAAATTGAAATTGCCTTCCATTTCCACATAATTCTGCATTAACTTATCCTTTGGTTGAGAAACTGAAGAAGAACATATCACAGGGAACCATCATAAGATTTTCAAAGTCAGCGTTCAAAAAGACTGGTTCCTCGGGAGGAGGGTGGGGACTTGAATCATCTAGATGTTCAACATTTTCCAACTCAAGATCCTTCACTTCCTCAAAATAGATGACTGATTCATCCATGGATTCATCCGGAATTTCCTCATGAACTTCCTTATCTTTTTCACTATCAAGCTCAAGTTCATGGGGGTCCGAATATTCAATATAAGTCTCTGTGAGATTAGCTTCCATGATTTCAAATTGATCTTCCATGGCCATAAACTGTTCACTTATGGTTTCACATTGCTCAACATGGGCAAACTGCATGTTTATAATGGTTTCTTTAAGCTCCTCAATGGGATCTGGTGGAATGTCAACTTCTGTATCTGAGTTGATTGTTTCTATATCTGAAATATTTTTCCTCTTCCATTTTCCCAAAAAATCATCAATCAACTCACTGTAAATTTCATCCTGATCATCCCCAAATCTTTCCAAAAGGTCATGCGGAAAGTCTTGTATGGTCTTGATTGATTTATCTTTATGAATGAGAAACCAAACACAATCACTTCCTTGGCCCTCCAAAAGAGTCCAAGAAAACAATCTCATAAGAGCATCCTCATGGATAGGTGCATCATGCCAATCAACAATTAATTTCCAAAAGGCCTTGATATGAGCACAAGCATCACCACCCTCATGAAATTCAAGCACATTATCAACAACATCTTCAGGTATATCATTAGGATAACCAACTATTTTTGAAAAATCAAAAGGTTTTGTGAGTCCACTCATTGAAAAAAAATCTGGGACCCAAAATTATTAAGGATCCAACAAGAAAGAAAACATGCTAGCTTCATCCAAAAACCTTTTCAAGTTCAAAGATGAAACAAACAAGCTGTGAGTTCCTTCTTGAAAAATGCCTTGTCAAATTATTTTTAAAATGGAGTCGCCAGATGACCAAGTTTATCAAGCAAACAAGAGCATCAGACAAAACAAAAACAAGAAGGAAAACGAGAGTTAGATTTATTAAGTTTGGAACAAGAATTGGATACCAATGAATGCTTCTCCTCCAAGAATTTCAAGCAGCCCACAAGGATTGCTCCTTACAGTATACTTGACAGATTTTTTCAATGGAGTCGCCACTTGGAAAAGAAGCAAACCAAAGCAACCCATGCAAGTTCAAATAATTTTAGGAACTAAAGTTTATTGTTTAGTTCTTAAAAAATTAAGTTAAGTCGTTTTGACCAAGGATAAATGACTTATCCCTGGCAACGGCGCCAAAGATGTTGCCTTCCTAATACACACTTGCAAACGTGAGCAAAGTCCATCTCACTTAGTGTGTCCTTGGAGGCACAATGCCTAGGTTCATAGTCCACACTGTCACCTTGACTGGAACCTCTTCCTTCTAGGCTTACTCCTAGGGAAGCCAAGGGGGGTAGACCCTAGTTACTAGATATGATTTAACTTTAAAGTTCTAGGAGTTGATTTTAATTTGTTAAAAGGTTTTGGGGGAATACTAGCCTATGATGCTAAGGCAGCAAATGCAAAGTGCAAGATTGATTATGACAAGCAAACCCTTCCCTAAGTCAACTAAGACTAGTGCCTAAATGTTGGGCAAGGGGTCAACTAAGTTTTGAGGGGGGTTCAATTACAAAAGATTACAAGTAAAATTAGATTACAATTATCCCACAACAAAGATACAATTACTTACACAAAGAATAATAAATGATACAACAATTATACAAGAGATACACAAGATATAGATGCCAAAGTGAGATTTAAGAAATACTTTAAGATCAATCACATAAGGCCAAGCATGCCCCAATAGCACTTACTCTATTGGACTGCTTTTCAATGGAAACCACTAAAGCACTCAAGATTCAAGAAGATGATGCCTCCCAAATGGGATACCCAACTTCTTCAAGAATCACACAAGAGCATAAAACAAAGATGTAAATATTTGGAAACTTTAATGCTCAAGAAAATAAAATACTTAGATGTTTGAACCACAAGATTGCATGAAAGATTTATGAAAATGAAAGCACTTGCAAGATAAACTTCTAAACATTCATCTAAAGATACCCAAGAACATGGATTGTCTAGGAGACTAAGTGGTTAGGAGTTGTTTAAAGATTAACTAGATTTTAATTGCCCTCCCCCTAACTAAATGTTGGAACCTTAAACCTCCTCCTATTGCCAAATAGCTTCCGGGTGCTCAAGATAGTAAGGCAACGAGGCCCACCCTAGCTTCCATGGTCAGTCCTGATAGTAAGAGTACTTCCCGGAGAGGACACCCACCTGGAGCGCCACGGGGCAGTCCCCTGCCACTACCCTCCGTTGTTTTCCTCAAACCCGTTTTAGATGGTGAAGATGGTGGAATTAGGCTGTCCTAGTTGGTCTAAAAAGTTGTTATGACTCATGGGTAAGTCTTAAGGTGTGTTGTGAGTGATTTATACCCAAAATTGAAACTGAAATGCTTGTTGTGAATGTGTTGCAAAATGTGAAATTGAAAACCATAAACACATTTAAAACATAAATGGAAAGATGAGAAGATACATATCATTTATTTAGCCATGTCATTCACCATCCAACATATAAACTTGCAAGAAAAATATGAGGTGAAAGGCAAGAACAACTTGCCAACTTATAYAGAAAATCACTTTAGATTTATTCACTTATCCACATAAGCTATTCCATAAAAAGACTTGCTTAAAAGAAAAGGAAATGCTTTCCAAAACGAAAGACTAGATCCTACACCATTTAAATGCTTCACATATGTTTTAGATAGATGAATGGAAAAATGCCTTAAAAGATGAATGAGTGCAAAATTAAAGATGACTTCCAACACATTCTAAACCATGAAATATAGCATCATAAAACATATGTGAAAAAAAAGGACTTGCAGATAACTAGAGCATGAAAACAAAATTATGCCTTATGGCCTTATGCTAAGATGATAGATGTGTGATGACTATTCTAGATAATTTTAACCCATGTGAACATGTAAATCATCATAACATCACTATCATCCTAGTCTTACGATTTGGGGATTCCTCTCCCAAGGTGTAGGCAAATTTAGTTTAAGCAAAAAAATTAAAACGTATGGCATCAAACCACTCACAATGGCCAAAGTAGAGACAAGCCTACAAATGTTGGCCAAAGAGGGTTAAAAACAATACACAACGTTATGATTATTATTATGTAGCCACACAACCTTGTCTTGTGGACAAGTGGGGCAAAGAAAAATAAAATGTTTAAAAGAAATCTAAACTAGCCCAACGATTTTGGGGGGTTGGTTGGGCCAATCTCTCTCCCAAGGTGTAGGCAATGTACAAACTTGCAACAAATGAAATATACAAGCTGAAATGATAACAAGAGAAGGCAAGCCTCAAGGGAACTTCCTGGGGGCTTGCAACAATGCTAGAGACAAAGAAMAAGAGAGAGATTCGTTWCCCAATTGATGGAGCCTCTTGGGGATGTTGTGAGAGTGAATTTYGGCAGCGTTTYCMCTTGTYCCTGGYAAGAATCTACAAAAAAATGCTGCACAACACAAAAATGTTAAGAAAATTTTCTATTTTTTACACAGAAAATTTTCACATGAAATCTCCAAGTAAAATGTAAAATAATTTTGACCTATCTATGATAATTAGCTACAACAATACGATGAATACGAACAGAAAACAAATCAGATCCAAGAGAGAAGCAAGAAGTGTCAGAAGGTCTTGATGGAAAACCCCTTCTTGAGACTATTCCAATCAATACCTTAGAGGCAAATCTGCACAACTCAAACAATATGTGAGGTATGGGAGTAGAATAATATGACAGAACAAGCTAATAAGATGAAATACTTCACAATATCAACTATCCTACATATATAGATCAGCAACAATACTATTGATTGATCTACTTAAACAAACTACTTTGCTCAAGAAACTAGTCCAAACCCAACACAATGCATAAGAGAACAATATCACCTCATATGAAAAGAGAAATTCAGAATACTCTTGATTACTCCAAATCCTCTAAAGCTTCTTATTAACTCCAAATGGGAGAGCCTTGCAACAACAAATTGCTCCAATGCTCTCAAGAGAGAAATGAGTTGAATGTGAGATGGCAAGAGCAAGAAAGGATAGGGCGAAATTTCTATAGCATAACTTTAGCTCAAAGAATGGTGAGTGAATGAGTGAGGAGAGGCTATATTTATGCTTGGAGAGGCAAACTCACCCCTCTTGGATGAGATCCAAGTGTCAAATACCAATCCAAAGGGAGCATCTCAAGGAGAGGGGCGCACCACTTAGGGTTTTGGTGAGGATTGATGATGTGGCAAATGATGTGGAGTGTGGGGACAAGATAAGGGTGATGTGGTAGGCTAGGAGGGGCGCACTAGTGATGGGAGGGGCCCAAAAAACATTTAAATGGAGTTTTCTAAGGTTTATGGGTGAAGGGGGGCGCAAATCCCCCTAGGGGGCGTGGGTAAAAGAGTGAGTGAATGGGTGAGGAGGTGTGTGATGGTTAGGAAGTGGGCTGGGTAGGTTAGGAAAGTCTCTTCTTGCCTTTTTCGATCATTACATAACCCCCTTTACTCAAAAATTACAAAAATTGACATTTCGGCAATGTCATACTTAGCAATTAAAATTGTTGTTTTAACTGACTGACACTTCGGGTGGACAAATGCCTAACAAAACTTGTCCGACTGAGCTGAAACTTGGTCCAAGGGTGTAGGGGGTGCCTTTCCATTTCTTTTGAGCAGAAATACCCCTATCAAAAGCCCAGTGACCTAGTTTTTACAATAATTGCTCAAAAATAATTAATTAATTAAATAATTAAAATCCCAACCTTAGGAAAATTAATTAAATTTAATTAATCAAAAAAAGCCTATGGAGACTCGACGAAATTCCGCGAAACTTTCTACAATGTCTAACATGGTCATTTACATCATTCTTAAACAATAGCTACCAAAGGATGAGACCGTTAGAATGCCATCCACCACTTTGGAGGAATTATTGCAAGTGTGAGGGAAAAACTCATGGGAAATCAACAAGGCTGAAAAGCACAATTGACAACTTGAGGATAAAAAACCCTTGGTGAAAAGAACTCTCCCAATGAAAACATCCCAAGGTACCTGACCTAACTATTATCCATGCAGACCTATTACATTATTAACCCACGCAGGGGTGCGGAAATTCCGTTTATAAAATTTTGTGCTGCAGGCATAAAATGCCCAGTAAAACCAAACTGTCTTTAACATACTTGCATCTGATGATGCATATCTTCATGGCACATGGAGTTGACCCCCTAGTTGAATAGGCGGTCAACACATATCATAACCAACTATATCCCATCTATGTCTCCCAACATGTATGAATTCATCAATGTTGTCAACTATGTCATTATTTGTATCATAACATGAAGGTCTTGAAAACTCATTCGCCTCCTCCTTATTTCCTTCATTATAAGGTAAAACATCATCAAAAACTAGGGGAGGAGGGAAACTTACTGTTTCTTCTTGTGGAGGAGCTTCTAGGACTTGGGCATCTTTGGCATGCATTATTGTCTTATCCTTGGTCGTGCAGCAAGGAAGATGCTCTTCATTCGGGGATTCCATTTCTCCATCACTCTCTGAATCATGAAATAAGGTATCATCAAAATCCTAAAAAGGAAAGAAACTAACCTTATCGTCTTGTTGTTGTGCAGGTGGAGAGGGCTTATGGATTGCATCTTCAAGAGGAAGATGGCATGTTTATACTTTGTTATTGGGCTCTGACTCCTCAACTATTTCTTCAGCAATCCCTTGTCGATCTGTGGTTTGCTCCCCTTTTTCTTGGAGATCAATGATGAAACTCTCAAGGGTAAACAAATTCTCTCCATTGACAGTACTTAAGGTAAAGAGGCATCCTATATCAAGCGAGGAGACCTTCTCCTCAATCACTGCAACTATGTAGTAGGCTTCGTCGAGTGTCCTTGGGGTTATTTCATTAAGAAGAAAACTTAGATACCCCAAAAGTGCATTAGTAAAGATATGGACCAAGTATCTCTCCTCAAGATGATGACTTTCAGGAATCTGATATAGCATGTTCTCAAATCTAATTTGGAAGTATCCGACAGTTTTGTCCTCAGCTTGCTTTATATGCTCGAGTTCTTGTAATAGTAATGGGATGTCTTGCTGCTAGATACCCCATCTCTCGATAATTTTTTTCTCAAATTGCTCCATAGTCTTGATGCTGGCCTCGGGGAGGTTATCATACCATTCTTTGGCATTGTAAGAAAATGTGGTAGAGAAAAGTTTCATGAYCACGTCTTTAKCATAATMATCRACCRGATAGGATAGGAAGAAATTCCARAAATTTCTCATGTGATAGTCAGCTCTTTCTCTATCACCACCASAAAATCCAGGGAGAAAATTTATATATTCAAAGGGCATTTTTTGAGGGTACCCCGGGATGTTACTCATGTCCAAAGGCTTGTAGTTCCTGGGATCCCATTGTGAAGTCATTGTTGGCTTCGTCATTAGTGGAGTCGCCAGATAGTTTTCTTGAAACTATCAAAGAAAAAGGGAAAACACCCCAGTGGAGTCGCTAGGTAAGCTTGTAAGATAAGGCTCTGAGGCAAGGCTTACCGAAAAAGATTTTTTGTTTGAGGAGAATTGACTCAGTGTTCCTCGACAATGGTGCCAAAATGTTATCGCACAGTTTGTAGATTCAAGAAAGGCTAAAGAATAGTAGTCAAACTGGCGAAACAGGAACCTTCCCCACCCAATGTCACCACAATGGGGAGGCTCTTTCTATTTAGGGAGGCTAGGCCCAGGGGAGACATCCTCGGTAACCTGGGGTTTTGAAAGGGCAAAGGATAATAGTGCAAAGACAAATTTCCCCCTCACAGATTACCGTCAATCAGATAGTCCCGGCTAAACAACCAATAATAGAGTATAACCAAAGAAAAGAAAAGCACCTGCTTGAGACAACACAACCAGGAGACTAATACGTGCAATCTTGGTTAGTACTTCATAAATCAATGACTATTTGATATTCAATATAAGCAGTTTAAAAAGTAAATATTGACGAAGTCAATGTTTGCAAAATGGCAATGATAAATATGTCGCTTGTCAATAAATACATGAATGATATGGCATCCAATGTAATCAATCAATACTTAGTCTAATGAATGCCCTCAACCACCATTCAATTGCTTATAAAGTGAAACATTGCTGCATCAAGATGAAATAACCAAGGGTGACGTCAACAGTCCAGGGTTAGTAGGTTAGGGTTAGTGTAGTTAGGGTTTCAATTCAAAAGAGTTTGAGAGTGTTTGGATCTAGGTCTTACTTTAACGTTGGCGCTGGAGATCAGTGCCCTAGGGTTAAATGGAGTCAAAAGAGTGAAGGATGCACAGGTTGAAGGAGACGATATTTTAAAAGGACTAGAGGGAAAAGTTTCAAGGTGCTGCTAAAGCATGGCCTCAAAGACAAAACCCTAGGGGAGAGAGGCTCACTTTGGTGTTGCAAAAGCAAGGCCTCGTGCTCTCTCCTCCTTCCCAACAAACGGCTAGCTCAGATGAAGCACAAAAACAAGACGAGAGAGCTTAAAGTGGGAGAGTGTTGCTACGGCAAGGCTCTTTCTTCAAGCCCTAAGGGAAAAATGACCCTAGGTGTAGATAACCTAGGCCTAGGACGTCTCCCTCTCTTGGATTCTAAAGGTACGGCTAGCACAGGGGAAAGAGAAGCAAGGAGTGTAGCTATGGCTAGGCTCTCTTCTTCTCTTTCAATGGCTAAAGGTTTCTCTATCCGGGGACATGAGACAACGACCTACTTGTGTGTTTGTCCCCTAGGGTTTTGATTCAGCAAATTTATAAGCAATATGCAAGAAATTTAAACTACAACCATTCAATAAGAAGTTTTGTAGAAAAAACACTTACAATTCATGAAGAAATAACCATGCAAACCCTAGTTGTAACACCTTCCTTCAAGATAAACACTATAAATGCCAAAAAAACTCTTCCTTCAACAAGTGCACATCACTAGTTCAGCCAAAAACCCCAATAGGGCATTAAAAATAAGACCTCACTATGAGTGAGTTGTAATTGATGATCAAAATGAGAGTCAAAGCCCTCAATATATAGTGTATCAACGACCTAATTTTACTTTTAGGGTCATAAAAAGGCCGACAAGGCCATAATGTCAAAATCATATTGTTTTTACATTAAATGCTAAGTAAAAATCCCTAATCAAGTAAAAATGAGAGTAAAATCCCCTTCAAGGGAGGCGCTAGCCCTTTCTAGGGAAAATGAGACATTAAGGAGCAAAACGTTAGCCCCCTAGGGGCCTCTCCAACATGCCACACGAGCCACTGTTGCCCAGTCTACCTCCAAAAGCATCCATGAAGCTGGATGATGTCATGGTGAAGATGGAGATGTCCCAAGCCTTCCAAGGCTAGCGTTCCATTGAAAAGGGCTCATTCTCCCGAGGTCTAGTCCTGTCAGAGTGCCTCTGATGGAATGTCCTCTTCCTCTTCGATGAAAAATCCCTAATCGATATCCATCCTATCTCTACACCTTGATAGGGTCTCAGCATCCATCTGGTGGGCTCTTCAGCCCCATGGAGGTCCGAACTGGTCATCTCCCCATGTGTACCAGTCCAAATGGTACTCGTCTGTCGAGCATGTTCCTGCACATCAAAAGCTACGCCCTCTAGTTCTCATCAGTCACTGGGATCATAGCAATCTTAATCACATCTCATCATCAATATTATTAAACATATGCATAAAAAACCCTAATACATCAGTCAATAGCTCAAAGACATTACAAAAACCTGCAATACAAGATTGGAGAAAAAGACAAAACATTCTATTGGGCTAGTGTCCACAAGAAAAGGAAAGTTTCCAGGAAGATTTCATCCAGGCCATGTAAGTGGGTGATGTGGCTAGGGGATGTCCAGACATGTGGGTGCAGTGAGGGCCAAGGATGCATAATGTTATCTATGGGTGCCTTTGTAGAAGGCGAGTTGTACTTGTGATGGATACATTTTTTCCAATCCCGTTCTTGCCTTTATTCTTTTCTTGCTTTATTCTTTTATTTTCTTTTTATTCAAGGGCTGACCAGAGGACACTGCCTTGGCATTGTGACCAGAGCTGACAGTGTTACCCACAAGTACTTTCACAGAGATAAGAAGGTTGGCTCATGATGAGACCCCCTTTCCCTTGTCCATGCAACCAAAGGTGACTGCCCTGGTGTGGTAACCAGATGGTGGCAATGTCATACTGTTAGGTACCCATGATCCTAATAGGCTGGCTCATGATGAGACCCCCTATCCTTTGACTAGATCTTGTTTGTTATTTTTCGGGTCCCTATTGTTTCTTACTGAGAGGCCTTTTATTGCCTTCTCGGGGATCCGTGGGTGAAGCATCT
>JASDQU010196785.1:3974-16444 GCA_032191745.1 Picea mariana | reverse complement strand
ACGTTCCACATACCACCAGAAATGGAATGACATGTACTATCCATATAGAATAGTATTATCAGAAAATATATCATAACTCATATCGTTATTCATCAAACAAACTTGGGTCCATTACCCAAACCTGGGGTCTCGAACTTCTCATGGCCATAACTCTCTAACCGTGAGGAGTTATGTGACGTTCCACATACCACCAGAAATGGAATGACAAGAAATATCCATCTAGGATAGTTTACCTAACAAATTCATTGTCCTTCATCTCATTATTCCACAATTAATCATGGGTTCTCTTACTCCGCAAAGCGTCTTCCCGTGGGGGCTTTCACCATAAGGGGACCACTTTGGAGTTCATCCATCTTTACTTCTTATCAACCATGACAAGACAATAATGAGTCATATTTACATCGAACAATATTGGGTCCATTACCCAAACCTTTGTGCTGCAGGGCTTTCTTCAAGGGTTGACATCAATGACAACCAACCTTAATCAACAATTGATTAAAGAAAAGATTGAATACTATGTCTTAATCTCTGCCCTCTCAGGAGCAGTGTCACCTGGTGAGGATACTAGGCTCGTATATAGTGGTGCTTCCAAGCACATGACAGGTCAGAAATACATTCTCTCTATCCTTACAGAAAAGAACTTTCCCCAGAAATTTACACTTGGAGATGATTACTAGTACCCTATCAAAGGAGTGAGAGAGTCCAATTACAAGCTTGATTCAAGGACCCCAATGAAGATGAAGGATGTTCTATATGTACCATGTTTGACGAAGAATTTGATTTCTATCTCAACTTTAGATAAGAAAGGCTTCAAGGTTGCATTCATAGATGGTGAAGTCCTTATGTGTCCTAAAGGAAAAACCATAGTTGATGCAATTGTTATTGGAACAGAAGAAGGTGGCCTGTATAAATTAAAAGGTCACTCAGATGCAGCCTTGATTCACTCCACTGAGATTCCATGTGAACTTTGGCATAGAATACTAGCTCACATCAACTACAAGGCCTTACCATATTTGAGAAAGGCAGTTATAGGCCTACCATATTTCAAAGTTGACCATGAAGGTGTGTACAAGGGATGTGCACAATGAAAGAACATCAAAAATCCTTTCCCGGAGAGTGACAGTAAAGTAGAAGGAGTTGTGGACTTCATCCACTCAGATGTATGTGGCCTAATGCCATCCACCTCTCTTAGTGGGTATGTATACAATGTGTCATTTATTGATGACTATTCTCGCAAAAGTTGGGTTTACTTCTTGAATTCAAAAGATGAAGTGTTTGGGAAATTCAAGGAATTCAAAGCCTTGACAGAGAATCTCTTTGAAAGAAAAATCAAGATACTCAGGTCAAATAATTGAGGATAATACACCTCAAAAGAGTTTGTAAGATTTTGCAGAGATCTCGAGATTAAGAGGGATCTCACCACTCCCTACAATCCCCAACAAAATGGTGTAGCAGAAAGAAACAACCGAACTATAATGGAAGAAGTGAAGACTATGATCCATGATCAAGATATTCCAATGCACTTATGGGCATAAGCAGCAAGAACAACAGTGTATGTATAAAACATATTATCCCATAGTGCACTAGGGTTCAAAACCCCCGAAGAAATGTTCTCTAGAAAGAAGACAGAAGTAGGCCATCTCAAAATATTTGGTTGTCCAGTGTTTGTACACATTCTGAAAGAAAAGAGAACCAAGTTGGACCCTTCAGGAAAGAAGGGAATATTTGTTGGATATCATGAGGTCTCTAAGGCCTTCATAATTTACATACCAGATTACCATCATATTGATATCGGCAGAGATGTAACCTTTGATGAATATGCAGCACTCAAGAAATCAAGGAGATGTCAGCTTGAAGAAGTATATGAAGAAGAACATGTAGCTCTCAGAGTTGCAGAACCAGTGAGGGAAGTCATAGTTTCCCCTGATGAGGAGATTCCAGAAGATCATGACATGATAGAATATCAAGAACCTCCCCAAATTATGATCTCTCACAAGAGAAAGTCAGCTTGGACGAGGGAACTAATTCAAGATGGAGAGAAGTATGGTGCCCCAGAAGGAACCATGAGAAAACTCAAGAAACCTAAGTCATTCTTCAGTTATATGGATTTGATGTGTGATCTCATAGAAAAGGAGCCTACTTGCTTTGAAGAATTCATTCAAAAGAACGAATTCGAAGATACCATGACAGAAGAATACCAATCAATTATAAATAATCATGTATGGGAAATAGTGCCCAGATAGAAGAGCAAAGATGTGGTATCTTCCAAATGGCTATACAAGATAAAACATGTTGTTGATGGAAGTATTGAGAAATATAAAGCAAGGTTTGTAGCTCGTGGATTTTTATCAAAAGGAAGTCATTGACTATGAAGAGACACTTTCTCATGTAGCCATATACACTTCTATCAAAACCATCATAGCTCTTGCAACTAAGATGAAGTGGAAGTTACACCAGATGGATGTGAAAACAAGCTTTTTAAATGGTGTGATTGAAGAAGAAGTGTATATAGAACAACCTCAAGGGTTTGAAGTTGAAGAAAGAAAGATACATGTCTGTAGGTTGAAGAAGGCTCTGTATGGATTGAGGCAAGCTCCTAGAGCTTGGTATGGAAGAATTGACAATTTCCTGACAAGCTTGGGCTTTACCAAGAGTAAAGTTGATTCTAACATTTACTTCAAGGTTATGAATGATGAGCCTATTATATTGTTGTTGTATGTGGATGAATTTTTCTTAACTGGAGAGGAAAATCTCATCACTGATTGTAATAAGAAGCTCGCTGCAAAATTTGAGATGAAATACCTAGGCCTAATGCATTATTTCTTAGGTCTTGAGGTTTGGTGGAGCCCAGAGAAGATATTCCTTAACCAAGGGAAGTATGTAGTTGAAATACTGAAGAGGTTTGATATGTTGTAGTGTAAATCCATGAACACACCCATGGAAACAAAGTTGAATCTCTTGGTAGATACTTCATTAGAATTGGTTGATGCTACGTTGTATAGACAAAAAATTGGATCATTGATGTATCTGACAAACACCAGGCCAAATATATGTTTTGCTATGAACACCTTGAGTCAGTATCTGGTAGAGCCCGGACATGTTCACCTTGTTGCTGCAAAACATGTGATGAGATACCTTAAGGGTACGTTGGAATTTGGTCTCTGTTATAATAGAGATCATGACTTCGGACTGATTGGGTATATCGATTTAGATTGGGCTAGAAGTGTTTCTGATAGAAAGAACACTTTAGGATGTTGTTTCATTATGGGTTCAACCATGACTTCATGGCAGAGTAGGAAGAAATCTAGTATTTCTCTCAGCATAGTAGAAGAGGAATGCATTGCTAGATGTTCCACCATTTGTGAATCCATGTGGCTTCGAAAGTTGTTGACAGGTCTATTTGATCTGGGGAAGAAATCGTGATTCTATGTGATAAACAGAGCTACATAAAGATGACAGAGAACCGTGTGTTCCATGACAAGTTGAAGCACATAGAAATACGATATCACTACATTCGTGATATGGTGTAAAGGGGAGCCATAAAACTCCAATATGTTGGCACAGATGAGCAGGTTTCAGTTGTGTTGACCAATCCTCTGTCTCATGTAAAGTTTGAGAACTTTCAAGACAATCTTGGTATAGTCCAAAAGGACCTCCCTCGAAAGGGGGAGTGATGTTGATGATACTATGGTATTCTGACTAACAGCGGGTAGCTCAGTTAGGATTTTATATCCTAGGGGATTGATCATCCCTGGACAGATCCCGAAGATCCTGTAAGGACGTTCTGTTAGAGTACCTGTGCATGTATATGCTAGTTGTGGTCAGCAGTGGTAGCTCTATTATAATTTTTATAATCCTAGAGAATCTTATGATTCCGGGGCAGATCCCAAAGGTCTGATATGGATGGTCTGACAGAGTACCACGTGGTAGCTCCGTTAGGATTTTATGTCTTAGGGAATCTTATGATTCTTGGGAAATTTCTTAGGGGTTGCCAGAGTACCACAAAATATTGTTACACCTGCCTCATTATGTTTCCCCATGATTATGACGATGATGATGTTGCTCAAGCCTTCGTGATGTGATGATGTTGTTGCTCCAGCCTTGTGTTGTGATGATGATGTTGTTGTTGATGATGTGTCAGCCTCGCGTTGACTGTGATGTTATCTCAGCCTCTTATTGATGATGTTGTTGTTGTTGATGTTGTATCAGCCTCGTGTTTTTATTGATGATGATGATGTATTCGTGTTATACTAATTGATGTTGATGCAGATAATGATTATGCCATTCCAACTCCATGTTGTGGATGATGATATTGATGATAAGAAAAAAATCCAATGATTTATAGATATGCCATTCAGTGTTCAAGGCGTTGATGATGTTGTTTCCCTCTCTCTCTAATGATGTTGTATTGTAGAATACCATTCTTGTTAAGTTGGATTGTTGAAATATTGTAACTGCAAAGAGTAGTCTACTTATTTTAAGTTATTATTAATTAGATCAATCCCATTTTATGGATTGATCATGTCAGGCGTTGTAAATGAACAAATCCCTTTTGTGGATTGGTCAAACCCTAATTATATGCTGCTAATTAAAAAGTTATCCCCTGGGTCTAATTAAAGTGGCTTTAGCCACTAATAGAAGAAGTCAGCCCTGCTTCATGAAGAGACACCTCCCTAGCACCTGCCAGCCAGTATAAATAAGAGAGGCTAGTGCCTCATTAGCTCACTCACTCAAGTCACTCAACAAGTGTTCAAGTTTGGAGATAGTTGTTGTTGGGAGAAGAAGGAAGAGAGAGGCGCATTGCTTAGTCTTGGTTATTCTCTAGTGTTTGATCTTTTATCATGGCATTATATTGGAAATCTATATTAAGGAAGTTTTTGCTGGGTTTTCTCCCCCATGATGGTTTCCTAGGATAAATGTTGTGTATATTGTGATTGTGTTTCTCTCAGTGATCCTACCTATGCTATTGTTATCTAGTAAATTGAAAAGAAACTTAACAATTGCTCTAAAATTAACATTTTCTCCCATGTTGGTGTCAAGAAAGAAACCCTAAGTGGGGATTGTTATCCCCAATTCTTAGGGATAACTAAGGAGATGATGTCTCGAGGCCCTCAGGTTTCAAACATGGAGTATCAAGAGACAGCTTGACCAGCAGTGTCCACTTGCACAGACAAAGACCCACATTGCCACCACAGGTCCAGGTTCAACATGACAATATGCACCACATCAGTTGGCTTCCGAAAAACATTAGGTCTTTCTCCATGAGGTACAAGCCAGGTATTATGGTGAGTGTCATTTCAATATTTGAGGAATTTAAGTTTGTTGCATTTAAAACTTCTTTTGATTATCTAACATTTGCTTGGAAATTATGCTCTTCGCCCTGTTTCGCTTTGGTGGTTGACATTGCACCCTAGTAAGTGGGTCACCCTTAGAGATAGTTTTTCTACTGGGAGGTCCTCTTGACGAGTCATCATGCCATTCTTTACCATACTTGTCATTTTCCACACTTCATCCCCTCATCTCCTTACCTTTTGGGATTTTCAAGTGTATTGACCCAAGAAGGGAGTGTCCCTCATTTCATGGGAAGAAGGGGTTGAAGGCCCAGAGGCATGTAGCTGGAAAAAGATAAAATCCAATCATAAACCTTCTATATGCTCACCCAGGGATCCCTAGGACAATTAAATGTCTCTCATAAGAAACTGATGGGACACATAAAAAATAACTAATACAAAATTCCAACCAAGGAGGAGCATGTGTGGTAATTGTTTTTCATGCTTAGGTAAGAACCCCACATATGACTTCAAGTTGGGGAAGCATCATGTGACCAAGTTAGAGTCAATATGGGCACCATTTTTCATGCTTAGGTTGATGCCCCACCTAGGCTTCAACTTGGAAACATTTTAAAAAGACAAAATACAATAAATGGGCTTGGAAAAGGGTTGCATTGAAAACGAAGGTGAAACACACCCTCTACAAAGGCACCCATAAATGAGATATTGTGATCACTTGTATGTCATGAACCCCATGCCCAATATTATTTCCCCCATCCATGTCACTTTGTCCACATGTCCTAAAATTGAGGTATGATTCACCCAATAGGTTGCTTTATCAACCCTCCCATACCCAAACTTGGCAAATTGCATCTTTGAGCACTTATTTGTTTATTTTGATAAGGTGGTTTAGATGTACATTCTTAGATGGATCTTTTATTGAATTGATTTACTTATCATGATGAATTTGACTTGAGCTCCTTGGAGGTCACATTCATTGTCTTTGCAGGACCTATTTGGTCGACAGATTTGGAAGAAAAAACCTAGTTCAAGCTTCCTTGGGGCTTGAATCCCACTGGTTGGATACCATGGCCCATACACTAGATGAGGATGCTAGCCTTTGGAGGTCAGAGGAGACACCTCAAAGGACCTAACCCAGCCCTTTCCTATCCCAACAATTTTCTCTTGAGGCTAAAACGTCACTTTTGCGGAGGTTGACGTCACAGTTGGGATAGGATTCTGATGGTGGTGGTGTTGTTGCTTGATACTTAACACATTTTGATGGGAGAAGACTTGGCTTAGAGGAGGAAGAACTAGCGTTTGAAAGGAAGACCTAGTGCATGAGAGGGAGGCCCTAGAAGGCCCAATGACTTCCACTTTCCGCTCCAATGAATTGCAAAAAGTGTCAAAAACTCACAATAAAAGAGGGGTGACATCACATTAGGGTTTCTATTGTGGATTTTTTAATTTTAAATTTAAATTTAACTTGTAAAGGGGAAAAGTAAGGGTTGTTGACCCCTTACTTTGTGATTTACCCTAAAATTAAGTGGACAAACTCTTTTTATAGGATTAGTATAAATATAGATCAAACTCTTGTCATTTTAATATAACATTTTTGCAGAAGAGGTTCCTTGGATGAAATTTGTGCCCTACTTGGGCATTTTTACATATCTCTCTTCTCACATACTCTTGTAATGGTTTTACTTTGGCTATTGGATGGATGGATGATGCACTATCTCTAGTGGAAGTCTATTTCTTGCTCTATGGTGGATTTCCTTGGTTAAAAAGAGGTTTATCTTGTTAATGCTTGGACTAGGTAAGGAATATTTATTGTTGTTGCTTGTCTTCTTGGTTTCAAGGTTAAATTGATTAAGCTTTTGGGGAGTATAAGTGGATACAACCCCACTGAGTCCTTTATATTTATCTTGAAATACTTTGTTGCATAAGGAATTTGTAGGAAGAGTAAAAGGGTTTACACCCTCCTAGGGTTTTTTCAAGCTAGCTTAGCTTGCCTTGGGGAGTAAAAAGGCTTACACCCCCAAGGAAGTAGCTCAACTGGCTCTTTAATTTTTTATACTCCACAGCCCAATAGTTAAAGGCACTAATATTCTTGCATTGGAGAAACAAAATCGTTGCATTGGGATATGTGAAAGCACGAGATATTGTAATTGTCTAAGTCGGAAACTTTTTTTTGTGTTGAAGGCTTGTTTGGCCCACTAGGGCATCTCACTTCTGCAAGTATTTGTTTATGTTGTAATAACTCTAAGCTATAGCCATTAGGGATGCAGAAAAATTCTCTTTACTTTAATCATAACTCACTTTTGAACCATCCAAATTTGTTAGTAAGATACCATAATATTCTACTAGTTTCAGTGCACTTTTTGGATGGTTTACTTGCTTATTTTGTGGGTTGAAATCTTCTGCCATAGAAAATAATTGCTACAGCCATTTGGCTGTTACAAATATACTCTAAAAACTTCTTATAACAACCCTCTAATACCCTAAAGTTTGTGCTAAAGTGTTGGGAATTTATCTACATGTTTTGTGCTTCATTTCTCAACCAATCTTTGATGCTTTAAGTGGTTAAATCAGCAGTGGTTAGTTGTTTTCCTTTTTGATATATATTCTTGTTTACTACTGCAATAAGGGACATCAAGATTAACTTACTTGTCCACTTAACTTTGAGCTTGCATATGTGTTCCTTCTTGTGTTTACTACTGCAATAAGAAACATCAAGCTTAACTTGCTTGTTCACTTAACTTTGAGCTTGTATACGTGATCCTTCTTGTGTCTCGGGTAGGTACAAACATCTTTCGCAAGTGCTCAAACACTTTGGAAACCATAAACCATCTTTGAGACTCATTATCGAGCCATTTTTCACTTAGTATCTTGACCTATAGGGGCTTCACTTCCATACTCTCACTTTCCACTTTATTTCCCCCTAGGGTCACCTAGGACTCCCCCTTGTGTTGGATTTTTCCTTCACATAAGTGAGGGAGGGTTTATCTGAGGTGACATTGGTTAAGCTCTCCCACCATTATTGCCATTCGTTGGATTGGGTTGAGATTTTCCCAACCTACATTTTGTACAATAACATTTGGCATCGTTGTCGAGGAGGATTTGGAATCCTCATTTGTGCCCTAACGACACTTTGGCAAGCTACCATCCCAAATCCTTTACCCCTAGCTTTCCTAGCGACTCCACTTGAAGGATGTTCCCCTTACACCCTTGATGAGCTCTTTTTGAAGCTCATCTGGTGACTCCACCTTCCCAGAATTTGTCTTCCATTAAGACTTTTCCCCCAGGGAGATTTAAACCTTCTAAGGTTAACTGAAGAAGGCCTCCTCTCAAGTCTACCATTGTTAAGACCCTTCTCCAAGGTACCCTTCCCCTTGCTCCAATGGCTCACACTTGTGTAAAATATCTCTAGAAACCCTTAAACATGGCCACCATTCCCAGATATCCCAATACTATGTCGAAAGAGTCTCATAAATGGTTGCCAAAGTTTCCAAGAAACAATGTGATCATTGTTGATGATCATCTGATCTGGGATATTTTTTGTTAGGTGACTTATTAAAGAATTGTATTAAATGAGCATAAACTAAAGTACACCATAAAGAAGGAAAAGCTCAAAAGGAAAGAGACATAAGCATGCAATATGAACACAAAGAACTTGATAATGGAATTCGTCCCTGGTGGACTACGTCTCCAGGTCCTGCTCTCAAATGGGTAGGTCTTTTTATTAACTCCACAAAAGAATTGGGAAAAATACATAAGTATACCTAATTCTAGAGTTAAACTATAGAAGATTTGCTCAGATCGGAAAACTAACATCACCACTGCGTTCGTGGCGTTGAATTACCTAAAAATGACTGTCTCCATGCCTCGATCCGAATCGGACACTTTCAGGCCCAAGAAACACCTTTGTCTCAGTTTCTGTGCCACTACTTCTACAAATGTATTACTCGACTATCTCTAAATCCATACCAATTCTCAAAAATTGTGCCTGAATCCATACGGGCATGCTTGGTCTGCCTCCTCTCTCCCGAACATTGGCGAGACCCCCATTATATAACACATTGTAAGCAATTATGATATTAAGAAGTTTGTTTGGCGGAGTGATTAGTGGAGCTATATTAAGGCGATTAGTTGGTGGAGGTCCCAGGGTCGAATCCCACGAGCCTCCCCTTTTGGAAAGTGGTTAAGCCATATAGCGGAGGTTCTGGCAGTGGTTTAGCACAGTTAATTCAATGGAGAATATGGCAGAGATACTATATATAGCATACAATTGCTAAACTGGTGGAACATGTGTTATATAGTTGGCGTGCTACTAATTATGGCAGAATATGCCATATATATTGGAACCGCCGCCATATTTGGCAGGTTCTAATATTTTATATTTATTTTTTTAAAATTTGGTTGCTGAGCCTCCTTGTGCATTTCAGGGGTGCCACGTGGCATCCTCCGATTGGGCCACATAGCATCCACTGATTGACCCACTTGGCTGCTGACATCACCTACGTACCGGATACCTCCACATCACCTTCATACTGGACATGTGGCACCTTCTGGGTGGTGCCATGTGGTGTCACCTGGGGGTGCCACATGGCACTTTTTACCGGTCCACATGGAGCCCTGAAAAGCCTATTGGTGGGTGACATGTGGCAACCTCTGGTGTTGCCACATGGCATGTTGACGTCATGTTGATGTCATCATGGAAAGTGTCATCCTCTTCCCTTGCCACATAGGTTGTATGGACGTTGATGTCATCTGTACTGATGCTGATATCAGCAGTATGGATGTTGATTCATCCCTGTTGACTGCGCTAGATTGACCAAAACTTTAACCGCAAATATATTTCGATATGTAACTCTGTTTGACGAGACGTTTGCATCGTTAGAAAGCTTGTGATGTGCTCTTTGTGATAATATCATTTTCACTGAGTTTTGGGAACTTTGAATTTTTTCCCTTTCACTATCTGCTGAAGCCATTCTAAGCATCCTAAGTTGCTTCTGTGAATTTTGAGTTGTTCTTAGCCTTCTCTAGATCCTTTTTGGATCATCATCTCTATCCCATGGGCCAAGACATGGAAAATGCATAAGTGGAACACGAGGATGTAGAAATGAAGCTACTAGCCTCATCATTGACTGAATATGCTCAGAGATGGTTCAAAGGACTTCCCGATAATCACATAGAATCTTATGAAGACTGTTACACATTATTTTCGTCATCCCTATGATCGTTAATGATGTAAACCTATCTGTTGCCTTCAGAGGGGTCAGTGGCCTGAGTTCCTGAAGAGAGAAGGGAGAAGAACTTCTCCTGAGAAAAGAAGTTGCTTTTTGCTAAGTAAAAACCTTGTAAAAAATGAAGTTCACAGGTTGCTATATAGGCAGGGTGCGAGAATGACCCATTCTCGCAGGTTGCACTATAGCCAAGATGCGAACAGTTCGCAGGTTGCTCTATAGCTAGGGTGCGAGAATTCCAGCACGTGGGAAAAACGAGCGTTTTCTCGAATCTTCTAGAAGGAGAAGCTTCTATGGTGAGGTGGCATCCGAATGGTTTGGATCTTACTCGCTTTCATGATTTAGTGGGATCATCCTAACCTCCTCACCTTATCCTCTTCAACTTATAAAAGGAGAGGAGTTCTCATGGATAAGGGGTTCTTGGTTCTTGAGCATGTTAGCTTGAGCTTGGGTGAGATTTTGTTGGTTATTGAGCTTGTTAGCTTTGGCTTGATTAGAGTGGCTTTGAGATTTGCTTTTTCAAGATAGATTGTGAGTAGCTATTAGATCTATGGTCTCAGAATCCTTGGAGCAAGAAGTGTGTGGGGAACGAAGGACAGTTGGAAGGGACCTTACGACATCAAGGCCATGGTTTTAATCTCTCTTTCACATTTAATATGATACAGTAATATGTTTTTTTCCCATAAAGTTGGATTTACTTTATTACATAACTCATTGATCATATGTATAGATTAGCTATTGGATATATAGAATTGCTATCACTTTGGCTGGTTTGTGTTGTTTTGATCTTGACTACACGAGAGCACTGGAGCGAAGCAGGAGAAACAAAGATTAAGGAAGCGATTACAAGGTATGTCTCTTATTCTCACTTCCAATTTAATTCAATAGTTAGATCTAGGGAAAGCGATATATTGTGTCCTGTTTTGTTCTAGATCCAGGTGGATCTAGGGAGATCGGTTTGTGTCCGCACTTACGGATTTATCCAATACCAAAATTGGCGACTCCACTGGGGAACGGATTGTTTCCTAGTTAGTTTAGTTTCACTTGCTTTGATTGCTTGTTTTCTGGTCTCTGAGTCTGTGGGAGATCCATCAAGACTCTCTGGATCTGAAAGTTCTCTCAAAAATTTTGTCCTTTTTCCAAATTTTGTGTTTACGAACATTCTCGCACTGTACCCTTTAGTGGCCTGCGAGAATCATCTGAGTTCGCACCCTACTGTGTAATCCAGTGCGAGTTGTTCGCACCCTACCTGTGTCTAGCCTGCAAACTCCACTAATGTTCGCACTGCACTCTATATCTAGGCTGCGAACCCATTTGAAATTTGTGTTTGGAATTAGGATGTCCTATTTTTTGATGCCCAGTTTTGCTTTGAATAGTTGAATTGAACTTTTGGAGCCTATATTGATCTGTTTACAGTCTTCTTGACATTCTTTGAGTTGCTTATAGCCATCTTTGCTTTGTTTGGTTTTGAAGGATTAGTCTCTTGCTTTGAGTGTCTTTCAATTGCAAAGCGTGTGTTTTCTTTAGAATTGTTTAGGGAAAGATCATATTTCTTCTGAATAGTTCGCTTTAAAAGAAAACTTTTAGTTTGGGTTTCGTTGTTTTAAGAAAGTTCATTATTGCTTTTAGTGAAATTTTTGAAACAAAAAGATTTAATTTCTTGCTTTATATTAGATTGGGGGCATTCTTGCATTTGAAGTAGTGGAATTGCATTGGTGTTCAGTACCTTTTTCTCATTTCTTGAGAATATTGATATTGATGAGTTTAATAGACTTTGGGACATATGCATATGGGAATGATAAATGTTTTCTCCTTCTCGTAGCATAGCTTTCATTGAAATGAAACAATTGCATCTTCATATCTTTGCATAATTTTCGAGTCAGTCAAAACACCATATTGTCCACGCCATCTTCCTTTTGAGTAACAACAGCCATAAAATAAAGCGCTTATAAAA
>JASDQU010196783.1:4058-15211 GCA_032191745.1 Picea mariana | reverse complement strand
AAAAAAAAAAACCTCTTTAGATCCTCAATTAATTTACATGGTACCTAAGTTCATACATGAATATTAGGGCTTAAGTAAAACTACCCACATCATCTTAAGAAAGAAATCACTTTGGGAACCTGACGGAGACAAAAGGAACCACACTTTACAAGCCTAATAAAGAGTCAAGACAAATTCTTCAGCCCAAGAACAAATTTGCAACCCACATGGCATCATCCAAGTGGCATATAGGCACAAAAAGGGGAGGATTGGAAATGAAGTGATTGGCAACCACCTATGAAGAAGTGAACATAGATGAATGGAGGGGATGGTGGACCTTTAATAAGGGTTCAAATATACTGAAAACCTCTACAAACGACCACCATGCTTAGAGGTACATAACTTAGCATCCATCTATGCACTCTAAGGAAGGCAACTTGACGATTACAGCTCCCCTTCTTTGAATGGATGCATCGTCTTCACTCTCTTCATAAACAAAGACATTTCAAGGCATCTGTATGATTCAATAAAGACATTCTCTTTTCTCATTAGTGGTCATCTTTATCAATTGGTGAAAAGTGGCCTAGATTTATTTTAACAGATGATTTACAAAGTTCCAGAAAGTTTCAAAGTGGCCACACTATCTTTTGGAGTAAGTGGCCTGCTTCCTATGTCTAAATTCTGCTATGATTCTTCCATTACTTTCACCTTTGTATAAGGTACATTGTTTTTAAGTAACCAAACTGCATTATTTCAGCTCATTTACTAGGAAGTTTGTATGTGTGAGAATTGCCCATGTTTACCTCTGTTTTCAGTTGAGCAGAAGTCTAGTTTTTCCTGTTGATTTGGGCAAAAGTTCAAGTCTAATTTGGGAGTCTAAGGTTGAATATTCTAGTTGACTTGGGGCAAGGTTTGAGATTGGTTTAGGCAAAGTCTAAAGCTGATGTTTTCTAGATKATTTTATGGCCAAGTAYGAAGTTGATTTTGTGCCTATTATGGYGCTGGTTTTGGGCCAAATATGCAGTTGGTTTTAGGTTGAGTCCATGGATGATTATTGACTAAATCTAAAGGCTCATTTATTAGTMTAGCCACTAATTCCTTCCATGACCAATCTATTGGTAATTTCACCTCATCTCTTAGCATGATCATTAGATAGTATATATYTGTGCTCTGACTATAATTTTAAACTYAATAGAGGATGGATTTCATGGCCATAAGTGAATGCCTCTGTCAAGCATTATAGTATTTCCTCACTGCAAGAAGCATATAGTATAGTTATATTGTTAATGCACCATGACTATGGTTCTAACCGTAAGGGAAAGAGAGGARAAACAAAGGTATGTGCACATGAGATTGATCCAGACTCCAAACCCTAMTGCAATCAATGCCAACAAGAGCACAACACATAACATGGGGCTAAAAATAGAGTAATGGAGTCACTAAGTTTGCATAATTGAAACACTCAAACAAGCATTGTAATGAAATTAAAGCAAATTAAGATAAGATAAACATCCCATAAGAACACACTACAGTCACCATGAAAGTAAACACACATCCCATGCACTTCAAGAGCTACCTGTCAAATCTTAATACATGATAGGCAGATTTGCACTCGTTGAATCAATTCCTACAGCTAACAACTGAAGATGGGGAAACACCTATCAAAACAGCAGATCTGCTTAAACAAACCACTATAAGGAAAACTCGAGAGTGTAGACACTGCATATTGATAGGTTAGATCAAACCGGCCAAAAAATAAAATTCAGATCTACATAAACAGCAATCTGGAAATTCAGGACAGCATGCTGAAAATCTGTAGACAACAATCAAATTTCTCTCTATTATCTATGGAAAAAGAGAAATCACATGGCTTGGTATCACACACAAGCTTCTCACTCAAAAACCATACTATCACACTCTAGCAGAATCACTCTAGTCCCCGAACTTCTCTAGCAGAATCCCTCTACCAACTACCAAGACTGAATGAACTACAACAGCCATTATGTAACACAGTCTGCCCACACAAAAGAAAAACTTCACACTCTAACTCATCTAAAACACACCAAAAAGAACAGCTACAGCACAGCAATCTCTGCTGCTAATACTTGCTGTGAATCACACTGACTTCTTCTCTGACATATCTGCTGCGTAATTGAAACAATCTAACAAGCATTGTAATGAAATTAAAATAAATTAAGCTAAGACAAACATCTCATAAGAACGCACTACAATCACCATGAAAGTAAAAATGCATCCCAAGCAATTCAAGAGCTAACTGTCAAATTTACATGATAAGCAGATCTCCACTTATTGAATCAATTCCTACAGCAAACAACTGAAGATGAGGAAACACCTATAAAAACAACGGATCTGCTTAAACAAAGAACTATAAGGAAAACTCAAAAGTGTAGATACTGCATATAAAGAGGTTAGATCAAACCATCAAAAAACTAAATGTTAGATCTACATAAACAGCAATCTAGAAATCTGTAGCAGCAATCAAGTTCCTAGCTATTATCTATGAAAAATGAGAATTACACCACTTGGTATCACACACAAGCTTCTCACTCAAAAACCATACTATCACACACTAGCAGAATCACTCTACTTCCCTAGCTCATTCTCTAGCAGAATCCCTCTACTATAACTGAATGGACTACAACAGCTGTTGATGTAACACACTGTCTGCCCACGCAAAAGTAAAACTTCAAGCTTTAACTCATCTAAAACATACCAAAAGAACAGCTACAGCACAGCAATCTCTGCTACTAATACTTCTTGTGAATCACACTGACTTCTCTTCTCTGAGCTATCTAACTAGCGCACCCTCCTCTCCTCTATATAAGATGAGAAAGAGGAGGTTAAAAGGATATATAATATGAGGATAAAGAGGTTAAAAACGGGTTATGAATAGCCTCAAGAGTGGTGTATCTGACATGCTCATGCATGCAGTGTAACTCCCAAGGTAACTGCACCTTGCATGCAGGAATCTCTCAGAAAATAGTATGGCACATGCAAAAGGGAATCTCTGTGAGAATAGCGCACGATGCATGTGGGAATCTCCCAAGAATAACTACGCCTTGCATGCAGGAATCTCTCCAAGAACAATCATGTCTTTCATGTGGGAATCTCTCACAAAATAGTGCACCATGCATATGGGAATCCCTCCAAGAATAACTGTGCCTTGCATACAGGAATCTGTCCCAAAATATAACATGCATGCATGCGTGTACCTTACTCGTGCTAATGCACAATCTCCTCCATCATGTCTTCATAAGCAAAACGCCATCCTTGCATGAAGACCTCACTCACACAAATGTGTCCTTCCTCCAGCAAAAGCCAAGCAAATGACAGCCTGAATCCCTGAAGGTGAAAGGAAATGAAGAACACAGCCAGAGCGACCAAGTAAACTAACATTCCCTCTTTGCAAAGAATAAGTTCTCCAACATACCAAAATGCTGTCACAGCATCTTGAACCTCCCTTCCATTAGGAGCTTCAAAAGAATGTTGACCACTTTGACTCTGAAAGAATGTAAACCCAGCATGCTCCCGTCCATACTATGAAATCTCTTGAAAATTTCAAGGAGTACTTCCCTTGTTCAAGGAGGACTTCATCAACAACCTACCAAACTCCAATGTCCTTCATGTCAACTTCACAGGCCTACTTCTGACACCACATCATGAGTTGTTCAAAACTACCTGCAATGATAAACTCATCTATATACAAGACCAAGACAAGTGGACAAAATTTATCAAGAAACCAAAGATATAAATCTGCAGAAATCTTGGAAAAGCCCAACATCAGTAAGAACCCATTAATCCTGAAATACCAAGCTCGTGTTGCATTCATCAACCCATAAGGGGCCTTCATCAACCTACAAAAATGGATATCTAGCCCATGTACCTCAACCTACAACAACTAAAGCAAAAGCCTCAACAAGGTCAGCTCGCTCTTTCTGAAAGAATCCATCTGTAACAACTTACCAAGCCTATCTTGGTAGTCTTCAATACTCCCATCAGCTACAAACTCGGAATCAATCATTGATTCCTTGGAAGATCTTGGAACAATCTCCTAAATGTCATCCCCCCATTCCTGCTCTGCATGTGCCACATCAAAGCAAATCGGTGAAAAACCAACAACTTATCACAGGTTCATTGTGCCTATCTCAAGCAACAAATCCACTCCAATCACTAAAGCAAGAGAGCCCAAACCAATCATAGATTCAGTGTGCCTATCTCAGGCAAAAAATCCACTCCAATCACTGGAGCAAACAACCTCTCACAGGTCCCGAACCTATCACAAGTTCACTGAACAGCAGTCCAATCACAGGAGCTTCCCAGAGCATCACACTCGTTGACCTCTCATAGGTTCTAGTGCCAATCATAGACATGGATATACTGCAATCTCTAGAGCTTCATGGGCATCCCACCCGCTAAAATCCTCCAATGGCAATTCCCTCTTACAGGGAACAAACTCCTCCATGTGATGGACAGAAAATTTCAAGTACAAATCACTCCAATCACTAGAGCATCATGGGCATCACACCCACCAACCTCTCACGATTCCTAAAACCTACCTCAAGCACTAATCAATTTCAATCACTAAAGCTAGGGCAACACAACCGCTGAAATCTTCCAGTGGCTCCTTTTCACAGGTAACAACTCACTCCATGCACAGATCCTGGAAGCTTTCAAATGCAGAGCTCTGATGCCAAGTCAAATTTTAACACATGCACTCATAGAATCAAATCCTACAGCTAACAACTGAAGATTAGAAAACACCTATCAAAATAGCGGATCTGCTTAAACAAAGCACTCTAAGGAAAACTCAAGAGTATAGACGATGCATATCAAGAGGTTATATCAAACGGGCAGAAAACTAAAGCTTAGATCTACATAAACAACAATCTAGAAATTCACGACAACATACCAAAAATCTGTAGCAGCAATCACATTCCTTACCATTATCTATGGAAAAAACTTAAAAAGATAAATTATACAGCTCAGTATAACATAAGCTTCTCACTCAAAAACCATACTATACTATCACACACAAGCAAAATCATTCTAATAAAATTATCTTCTCTTATCTACTACCCTAGCTCACTCTCTAGCATAAGCCCTCTACTAAGATTGAATGAACCACAACAGCAGCTGATGTAACACAATCTGTGCACAAAAAGCAAACTTCACCCTCTAACTGATCTAAAACACACAAAAAGAGCAACAGTAGCACAGCAATCTTTATTGCTACTACTCAATGTGAATCACACTAACTTCTCTTTCCTATTTAATTAGTATGCCCTCCTCTCCTTTATATAAGATGAGGAATAGGAGGTTACAAAACAGGCTAAGAATAGCCTCAAAAGTGTAGATTTTTGAGGAACTATGAGGGCTGGCCAACAGGCCTGTTTTATGACCTCTTGTTGGGATCTAAGTTTGGTTATGCAAATCTGTCCTTTGCTGCGTTTTAGGACAGAAAACAGGTCTGTATACTTCTGCCAAGAATTCTTCCCCCAATTGATGGTTATATGCTCTTTTAAGGTGCCCTTGCAAGTAGTTTTAGTAACCAAGTGTTAGCACATGCAAACCTCAAAACATATAGCACTCCTCTAGGATCTTAACAAGCTCCTACTGCTGATTTAAACACTAAGCATACATGAAAAATGAACACGTGTATTTTTGGTCAACATGACCCTGGATAAAACCCCCCCGGGGAAAACCAGTTTGGAATGAAAGTGTATATAAGTGATGTCTAAAGCATGAGATACAACAAGTAAGCAAATACAATGGAACCTGTACAAGTAGCAAGCTCCTCTCAAGCCTTGCTAATGGTTCCAAGAAGAAATGCGCCCAAGCAAGTGCGCCCTCTTCCTTTGTTGCCAATCTCACTAAACTGAAGTGCCCTTGATCCTCCTCCGACTGATGAAGAAGCCCTTGCACACAAACAAGTTGTCGTGCGCTACCTCCACACTGAATCTGTCAGATCTGCTATCGTCCAAGTAATGCTAGTGTCTGTTAAGCATGCGCCCTCCTCCAAGAGTGCGCTTTCCTCAAAGCAAAAGCCCTCACCACAAATAAATGAGAGTACAAGCCTCCATGAGCCCTCCATGAAAGTAGGCGCCCAAGCTTCCCTCATCCAATGCCTCCATTCTCCTCTCAATGCTCTCTCTCAAACTCTCCAAGTGAACAAATGAGTGAATGAGCCTCTCTTGGCCCTATGCGCCCTCCTTGAACCATCCATAAGGAAACCTAAAGATGGATGGCCTAGATCACTCCAAGCACCATCTAATCAATGGATGAGATCATCCCAAAATAATCTCACTTAGAAACCCACTTTGGGTTAAGTTTCCTAAGTTCACTTTATGTCCCTTCATTCACCCACTTAGTGAATAAAATGTCACTTTTGCCTTAAGTGACAAAATTCCACCTTCTTGACTTAAGTGAAGTCAAAGTGGAATTAGACATAAAGTACAAGGTACATAGTCCCAATGTTTTTCCCTCTTGTGGTTAGAGACCCAAAACCACAAGGGGACCACTTCCCAAGGTACACCAAAACTCAACAAAAAGTGGTGGACCTCACATGCTCATGCATGCAGTGTAACTCCCAAAGTAACTACACCTTGCATGCATGAATATATCCCAAAAAAGAACATGCATGCATGCATGTGCCTTACTCATATGGTAATGTGCCCTCTGCTCCATCATGTCTTCATAAGCAATGCACCATTCTTGTATGAAGATCTCCCTCACACAAATGCACCCTTCCTCTAGCAGAACCCAAACAAACAACAACTCAAGCCTCGCATCCCTGAAGGTGAAAGGAAATGAAGAACACAATCAGAGCAACAAGGTAAACTAACACTAACTGCTCAAGCAACACAAATGGAGTACAGGTACCTATGTTTTGTTGCAATCTTGATCCATCAATGTTTGTGTTGTAGGAACAAGTAGCAGCGTAGTCGGAGCACCCCCTGACCATAAGGAGTCAAGATCACAAGGAATTAATGGTAAACAAGTACTCAATGGGGAAGATTTAAGGTAAAAAGCCCTCAAAACAAAATATTCAACCAAGATAAACATCCATCCAATAGATGCTAGGTCATATGTGCGGCTTCAACTTATTTGAATAGATAGAACTTCTCCACAAGCCTTCATTTGATGGACAAATGGACTAGAAGAAAAGCTCCATGAATCAACACTGAAAGATGCAAAGACCTAAATTAGACATCAAATGAGCATTGGAACGCGATAATAGTGTGAAAATGTCGTACAAAAGATGCTCTTAGGAGTGTAGAAGGATCTTTCTTATGGTCTAAAGCTAGGGTATGCACAACCTGAAGAGGTGCTAATTTATCAACAACCAGTGTCTATGATGCATGATAGCAACGAGGAGACACAAATCCTATAGGATAGTGGAACCTTGTAGGGCCAATCAAGAAATTAGGGTAAAGTTGATAAGAGGGTCAAATTTCACTGGAAAGTCCAAATCATGGGAGAAGCCACAAATTATAGAAAGTGAGTCAAACAAGTACCTAATTGAGGATACAAGAAGCATGACAAAAACTCCAAGGTAAATGATTAGAAAGGTTGGGATGGGACTACAAGGTAGAAGAAAATGAAAATAGCTTTGAAGTCAAGTGAGGCTCCTCCAAAAAAAATTGTATATTCTATGTGAGTGTACAAGGTACACATGTATGTAGGTTGTCCTTGGGATCAATTACGATTGTGCATGACATAGTCCAAGTTTTGCAATTACACTAACTAATTATATTGGTACTTTAATTTAATACCATGTTTTTTGTTGAATGTGTGGAGTTATGATTATTAGATAACATGCATATAGGTTGGCAACTAAGTAATGATGAAGTTGGACTTGTTTTAGGGTGGCAACTAAGTAATGCATTATGGAAAGGATTTGAGAAAAGGCGGAATAAGTGGTTATGTCATATGAAATAAATGTCTCATGCCAATGATGAATCTTTCACCCAAGTTAGTGAATATATGAGCTTGTGTAGCTTTAGTATGAACATTACTTACAATAAGGTCGTACTATTGCATTGCCCATGGATTTAGCATGGATGATATGCATATACAAATAATGTGGGGACGCTCACCTATCCGTCCACCTATCTCACCTCACACCAATAAGTTTTTTCAACCCTCGTCTTGTGGGTCAACATAACATGAGCTCCATTTGCATGCAAGACAAAAAGATGACCCTATTAATATAAAAATTATATATACATTTGTAACAATTAACACAAGACCATATTGATATGGTTGATATGGATGTATGTGTATTCACTATTATGAACATGTGTCAAGTAATCACATAATTGCATGATACTCATGCCATCTTAATCCTTTACAATAAGGTACTTAATGACATAAATTCTTCAATTTACTTTTAAGCTATGCCCAACCCCTAGTAACTATGAACATCTCCCAACCAATGCACATGATATTCAAGTTATGTCACTTGGAATGGAGAAATGAATATAGCCTTCCAAAAGGTTATGGAATTCAGAAATGACACTTTAAAAGTTCAGAAGCAAGGAAACAACATATATATGTAGATACACAAACACACACCAATGTTTCATGGGGACACATGTCACCCAAGGGGATTGGGTGTCTCACATTTCTTATCAAATGGGGATGGGGCAACGTGCTTTGTTTTTCCTATAGCCTCCCTAAAACATGGGGGACACCACTTCCACATTTCTTGGTCATCCCCAGCAAGTGGAGGATGGTAGGGACTCTTAGGCATCTCTCAAAACCCTCTGGAGGGGCATCTGTGTAAGAAATAATGGAAAATTAGAGTTTGATAAAGTTGAAGCTCGAATTGGTCGATGTAATAATCAAGTGAGTACAAGTTGTAACTAGCACAAGCCAAGTTGAGATGACCATGTCACAAGCGAGCACGGTAAAGTTTAATGAAAGTAGAGATGGGAGCACAAATGATGACATGTCACAAAAATGATGAGTTGGTAACTAATACTAAGGTGGAAGACAATGTCAAACTTGATCCATTAATTAGTTGAGAACCAACAAGATATTATAGATTCATTGCAGAAGACTCGGTTAGAAATGAACATTGACATGGTCCACTTTGATCATCCATGGGATATCCAAATATATGTCAGTATGTAATACCTCAACTTATTTGAGCTTAATCAATTAGTTAAGATTTCACAATGGATGTCAAATCAATCAAAATACAATCAACAAAATCCTTTGGTCAATGAGTAATACTGTTGTAAGTTTGTAGTGAGAGCCACAGCATTGTAAACATTTATTGTTGTGTGGACCTTTTCAATCATATAGATTATTCTTGAGATATCATACAACGCAAAGTGTACTCTATTGTAACTTATGTCCATTTGTAGGTTTTTCAATTAACCAAGTTAACTTTTCTAGAATATCTGAGTTTTCTACTTGTATGTGATCTTGCATGTTCTATTGATCAAGTTATCAGTGCATGAACTAATGAAACATTAGTAATCTTGTGTTGGCATTGAAGTCATCACTAGCAAAATAAGCGTGTGATATAGTGTTGGGCATTGAGCATTGATTGAAACATTAATGCATACTTAAAGGGAATTGGTGCTCTGCAAATCAATGCACTGATCTCTTGTAGTGTTGGAATGGGTACTTGAATCCCAATATTCTCTAGTGATATCAAAGTTGATGAACTGGGTGTGTTTATTATAGCATGCAACAAGCTAATGAGCCTCTACCCTTGAAGGTTGGGCATTAGCACCAAGTATAGCTTTCCACCCTCTCCAAACCCCTGCCTTGATATGTTATCAAATTCATGGTTGCTTTGATCTTGGATGATTGAAATAATAGAGATTGATTTTATTCTAGAAAGTCATAACTAAAGATTACTTGTGTTAGTTGCCATAGCATAACAGCTATTGAGAGAGGAGGAGATGGCATGATCTTCGAGCATTCATCTTCTTAATGTCAAGCTAGATGGCAAGAATTATCCTATCTAGAAATTTAGAGTACAAAACATTTTGTAAAAGCAAAAGTCATTGAAAATTATGGAGGGCTTGGAAGCAAGTCTCACAGACGTTGCAAAATTGAAAAAGTTTCAAGGACAAGATGAAGATGTGCAAAACATCATCATTTTGACCATACTGGATCATATTGTTCAACGGATAGAGAGTATGAAGAGTTCACACAAAATTTGGACTACCCTATAGAAGCTATATGAGACTCCAAGAGAGCAAGAATATTTTATTTAAGGAATTAGTTGTATGCCCTAAAAATGGTTGATGGTGAGTGTCATAAACTACATGACATGCATACAATATGCATGATTAACTTGGAGCAACTAATGACAGTAGATGATAAGGATCTTACAGTCCCAAGTTCCAACCCTCAATGGATTTACTAAAGTAGTTTAGCCTTTTGTGACCAATTTGACATGACAAAGTGGTTGGTTTAACACTTGATGAGCTTGGTGGGAYGTTAATGCAAGACAAACAACACCTCAATATGTCTAGAGAGAGGAGTTCAAATCAAGTGCTTACTGTTCAAKAAAGGAAAGAAGTTTGCAAAGACTAATCGAACAGAAAGTGTGCAGAAATTACCAAGGATGTCATCTGTTACTACTACAACAAGAAAGGAAACTACGTTCATGATTGTTTTAAGCACAAGCACAATTAATCGCAAATTAAGAAAAAAACATGTAATGTAGCAGAGAATAAGTCCAAGAAGAACAAGGATAATCACTTCATCGGTAGCCAATAGGACTACTAGAGATGCCTGGTATATAGACTCTAGAAAAACTCAACACATGACAAGCAAGAAAGATTCATTCAACAAATTTGAACCTACGGCATTTGTAGACATTCAGTTTGGTGATGAAAAAACACTAAAGATTGTTGGTGAAGGTGATGTGCAACATGGGAGATTTGCAAGATGTGAGAAAAGTTCTTTATATCCCTGATTTGAAGAAGAAATTTCTACAATTCAGATGAACACGTTGACATTGAAAGTTGATTTGATGACGAGAAATGTTTCATCAAGGGCAAGACCCAAAACTACAAAGTAGTAGCACTTGCCTATGAAGAGGATGGTCTATAAGATAGATCAAATAAGATAATTTTATTAATGTCCAACAAATGACTGTAAAAGTAGGTCAATGGGACTAGAAGGTA
>JASDQU010196780.1:0-12992 GCA_032191745.1 Picea mariana | reverse complement strand
ACCCATATCTAATGTATCTAAGTAATTAGAATAAAGAAATAGATTATATCTAGCAGATTCGAGTACTAAGCAAGTTCACATAGGTCGGATCTAGCATCCAGTGTCATTATAAGCATAAAGAACAAACAGATCTTTCTATCTATATAAAAGCACTTAGCAAGTAAAGACATAAACACATCAAAACATCGCACAGAGCAGAATAACACAGTATTTACGTGGTTCACCCCCACCTCGGGGATACGTCCACCAAATCTTCTTCTTTATTAGCTTCAATCAATCATCTACATGCACAGAGCCACAAAACCCCTACTTCGCATAGGATAGGAGATCTGCGCTCACCTCACCAGATCCTCCTTCCTTGAGCTAGGTCTAGCACAAAGCCTTTCACAGTATGTTACAACCACTTTCACTTAGCTCTACAAGTTTCTCACAATATGCACAGAGCATCTACAAACCATACTTTCACTTAGCACTTAGCTTATCGACCAGGCTACTTATGTCACCTAGCTACTTATTTATACTTTACAAAATAGGCCTAAACATGGGTAAACCCATGGGCCGACATCCCATACCCATTACATAATCCCAAATCCCAAAAAGGGGCCGAGATCCCGTGATCTCTGCTTCATCTTGCACTCCATCTTCGACAGGCTATCGAAGTCCCAAAATAGGTCAAACTTGACCAAGGATCTCCCAAAACTTGGTCAAGGGCCAACAGGTAGTTAGGAAGATTCTTGTGTTATCGCCTTGCATATCAGTGCTATGAGTAGAGGCTGTTCCACATCATACATGCTCGCATGGTACCTTGGTGACTTTTACACTTACAGATCGGTCTGAGAGAGGTTCACATATAGGGACTTTGTGGACGATATCTTGGGCGATATGGGAGAGTGTATGATTGGTCAACATAGCAGGTCGGGGCACACTCATCTAGAAAGGTTGAAGAAATCCTTACCCATTTGTGAGCCAGAGTAGAAGATCATGTTGATAGATTTCATCACAGGATTACTAAGGGTGTGGGGAGAAAATAGTATGTGTACAATGATTGAACAGTCGTCGAAGTTCACGCACTTCCCGATGATTTCTTCAGAGTATGGGGAAACAAAGGTGACAGATCTATCCAGTGGAGAGATGCTTAGAGTCCATGAGCAACTCAAAGTCATTACTAGTGATTGGTACATACTTCCTTTTCCGATATTCGAGATCGAGTATGGTAGTGGATTTACAAGTCGTGACTTCACTTGGATGTTTATGCAGGTTACTATTCAAGGTAGTAGGTTCATCCCTTATAGGTATTTCATCTTTGAGTTTCCAGAGAGGAGGATGTAGATTGGGCATAATGTTCGGATGGTTATGATTAGAGTGGAATAGCGTAAGCATGGTGGTTCATTTATTAGGTTAGCTTGGGACCCTTAGATTTCAGTACTAGACATTTCAACAGCTAACACAGAGACAAGTGTCAATTTTTGTTTTTATGAGATCGATTTCCTAGTAGAGAAGTTCTTTTAGGGGTTGATCGAGTTATAACAGTATCGAGTTTCCCTACTTAGCGACGGTATTCAGGAGACCTCTTATGTACACACCTTGGCAGATCATGCATTGAGTGGAGGATGATTCACATCTTCCAGGGTGGTTTGGGACTTGTTATCTCCATTTTGTGGATAACTAAGGAGATTGTGTCTCAAGGCCCTCAGGTTGCAGATATGGAGGGTCGAGAGGCCACATGACCAACAATATCCCTTTTTCACTTCTAGAGACCCACATTGCTACCACATTAATCCAGCCCCTGGTCATCATCCACACCATCTTGCTACCACAAGTCACTTGGGTCTTGCTCCATGTGGTACAAGTCAAGTATGATGGTGGGTATCATTTTAATATTTGAGGCATTCTAGCTTGTGTATCAGAGGTCATTTTTTATTATGAGACATTTACTTTGGAAACTATGCCTTTTACCTTGTTTAAATGTTGGTGGTTGGCTTGGGACACTCAAGTAGATGGTAACCCTTAGGATGGGATGTTTCTGGGAGCTTCCTTTGATGATTCATCGTGCCACTTCCGACCATACTTACCACTTTTCATCATTATTTCCCCTAATGACATCATCTCTTGGGATTTTGGGGTAGACTTACCCTAGAAGGGACCATTCCTCATTTCATGGGAAGAAGGGGTTGAAGGCCCAGAGGGGAGTTAGCTGGAAAAATATATAAGCCTAATGAAATAACATTCGAGATGCTTCACCCAGGGGATCCTGAGAAAGCAATGAAAATCTTCTCCGCAAGAAAATAAGGACCCCATGAAAAGAATAAATAAATATGCTTAAAGGATCAGTTGAGGATAGGGGGTCTCATCACGATCCAACCTATCACGTCCATGGGTATCTAATGGTATGAAATTACCATTTATGGCCATCACACCAGGGTAATGGCTCTCAGTTACATGGTTGAGGGAAATGGGGTCTCATCACGAGTCAACCTTCTCATTTCCGTGAAGGTACTTGTGGGTGAAACTGCCAATATCTGGTCACCACGCCATGGTAGTGACCTCCAACTCACCCTATGCTATATTGAAAGAACATACAAAGAAATAAAGATAAAAGGAAATTTATGGGCTTGGAAAAAATGCATTATGGACGAAGGTGAGGCACACCCTCCACAAAGGCACCCATAAATAAGATGCTACAGACCCTTGCATATCATGAACCCCATGCGCATTGAGTACTTCCCCCATCCATTCCACTTCATTCACATGACTCGGATAGGTTTGTTCCTAGACTTATGGGGTTTCATCCATTGAAAATAAGTACCATTCCAACCCTCCCACAACCAAACTTGGAAAAACATCTAGTTTCTTAAGAACGTGTTTGTATGATGCAGTCCTAGTATACATTATTTAATGGCTCTTTTATTGACTTGATTCACTCATCATGATGCTTTGAATTGATATCCTTGTAGGGTGTATCCATTTTTCTTGCAGGTACAAGTTGGTGGCCAGATTTGGAAGAACAATCCTAGCTTGGGCTTCCGTGAGGGCAAGCATCCCACAGGATGGATGAAATAGGACCACATGACAAATGACAGAGAGATGCTTTCAAAGGCATAGGAGACAATTGGATAGACATATCCCACCCTTTGCATGCCAAACGACTTTCCCAGAAGGGGAAAAACATCACTCCCTAGGGGCTTGACGTCACATTTGAGGGGCATGTGGTGGTTGATGATGAAACAAAGCATGACACATGGAATTTTGAGGTAGAGAGGCTCTGGATGATTTCCACATGGCCTTTGGAGGCCCTACTTTGCATCTCGGCTCCAGCGACTTGCTCAATTTTCCAAAATGACCTCCTTCAAGGGATGATGTCACTTGTGTTTTATGGTTTTCTATGTGTAAACTGGTGTTAAATTATTGTAAAGGGGAAATACAAGGAATTTTATCCCCTTGTCTTGTGTTTTACCCTAATATTATGGAAAATTGTGGACAAATTATGTTTAGGAGGATGATATAAATTGAGATCACCTCATTTCATTTTTACATAAGACATAACTCTCCATTGTGAGAGGCTCTTGGACTGAAATTTTCGCTACACTTAGATTTTTTTGCCTCTTGATCTTTTGTTTATGGCTATGTCTTGGTTATGGTTGATGGAGATGGTGCGCTAACCTTGGAAGGTTTTCTTCTTTGCTTTTTGGTGGTTAGTCTAGATTTCATTACCTTTTTAATGCTTGAAGGTGGCATTTATTTCATTGTATTATCATTTGTACAAGTTAATTGTTCTATTTGCTTGATCCAGGTAGGGAGTATAAGAGCATACACCCCTACTTGTGTTCCACCATTTTATTGCTAAGGGAATATTGCTTCATAAGGAGTTACTAAGAGGAGTATAATTGCATACACACTACTAGTTGAAACCCTAGCTAAGAGAAGCTTGCCTTGGGGAGTAAAAGGGTTTACACCCAAGGAAGTAGACTATATTTATTCTTCACATTCTCTTGACTCCATTAACCCTTTCTTAAAGACACTGTTCATTTACTTATTGCATGGGAGAAATAAATTGTTGCCTTGGTAAACGTACAAATTTCAAGTTTTGAAGTTGTCTGTTTTGGATAATGATTTTGATGTCTTGGTGATTCTTCCTCCCTTATGGAGTCCCCTTTCTCCCACAAATTCTTATTGTTGTATTAAAAATAAACTACATCCATTAGGGTTGCTTTAAAATCTAACCCTAACCACTAATATCTCACAAACTAACCCTATAACTCTGTTAGTTTAACCTACTAACCTAGTTGCATCTATTGGGATAGATTTTGGAACTTTTTGATGGTTAGATTTTCTATTGTACTTCATTGAATGCTACATCCATAATGATTATATACTTCTATGGAAATTTACTTTTATGAAAACCATCTTTATTTAGTCTTGAAGTTTTATTTTCAGTCCACATTTGCTATTAGTTTTATTGTTGACATTGCTAACTAATATAGACATTTTACTTGTTGATTTGGATGTAATCTATTGTTGATTTAATAACCTGTATGTTGTTGTATTTTAGGGACAAAAAGATTAACTTGTTGATCCATTACTATACTTGTTTGGAAAAGTGTCATTTCTTCTATCTCAGGCAGGTACAGGTGCACCGACAACTATCTCTTTACTTGGTATCCATTTCCATCTTTTCACTAACCATTTTCAACCAATCATTTCTTCCATCAATTGATCTTCCGAGGGAATTCTCCTAACACTTCACTTCATCATTCTCTTTCCCCCTAGGGTCACTGGTATCGCCTCCCTAAAGTGACCTAGTCACCCTTGAAGTACGAGACCTACATCGAGGTGACATTGGGTGTAGGATTCCAAAGTTGTAGCACTTGTTTTTGTGGTTGGGTTGGGCTTTTCCCAACCTACAACTTGTGCTATAACATTTTGGCGTCATTGTCGGGGAGGATTTTGAATCCTATTCATGCCCTAAATGACACTTTTGGCAAGTCTCTTTCCCAAAACCTTCACCCCAAGCTTGCTTGGCGACTCCACTCCAAGAACCTACCCATTTCCTTTGACGAAACTTCTTCAAATTTTGTCTGGCGACTCCACCTTTCCATTAATTACCTTTCCTCTACTTCCTCTTTTCGTCCTTTGATGAGCCTTTCTCTCACCTAGAGATTCATTTGAGGTGTTCTTCTAGTCAATGAAACTATGGCACCTTGGAACAAACCAAAACCTCTCCATTTCTCATAGAAGGAAATTTTGCATATGGAGAGGGAAAGAGTTGCTAGTAAAGTCGTTTCAGAGCTAATGAATCATGTAAAAGAGATGTTTGAAGAACATGCCTATGAAGAAATATTCCAAGAAGATCCTGATGAATATTATCACATTGAAGATTCTGAGGAGGCATTTAATGAAGATGAAGTGATTTCACTGAATGACTCAGATGAAGATATCCAAGCTGATATTCCTCCTACACATCAATAAGAGAACACTATGAGTTATGACCCTTTAGAGGATCTTGATGACAACCTGTTCCATGATTCTGGAAGTGAAGGAGCACTAGACGAGACCTCATATACAGTTGATCATCATATTGAAACTTTCATACAGATTGGAAAACGTGGATGGGACATGAGCCTTTTCACCTTTGACGAAGATCCCACTTACAACGTTGAGGGCAACCCTCAAACAAAGGATTTGTTTCCATGCATATATGACTCAGATGTTTGGGATGGTGATGGTGACATGATCATATATTTTCTTGATCCATTTTAGAATGACTTGTCACAGTATCTTCAGGGTGATGCATATCCTTTTGGGGATGCATATTTTTTCTATGAGGATTTTCAGACATCTTCTCCCTTGATTTTGGAAGAGTACCAAGACATAGCCATCCTGGGGAAATCAGAGGTTCACTTTATGAACCAAAAGTTTTGTCATCTTGGGGATTCTCACGAGGATTCACAGACGAAGAGGCAGTGTTTTTCTTCTTCTAGACCTGAGCTCGTCCTATACCTCATTTCTTCCCCTCAGGTGAAGCATGGGGTCTTCTTGAGTTATCTCACATCTTCTCAGTATTTAGGGAGAAATGATTTTTTTGATGAGGATGAATGTGAGACATCATTTTCATATGCTAGTCGACTCCAGATATGGATAGATTGGTCTTGTGGTTATGCTTACAGGAGGGACTTCCAAGACGATTGAGATTGTGGTTTCTCTTTTAAGCAGGATTTCCTCCCTCCCACCCATATCCATGAGTTTTATTTTATGATTGATTATATGTTTATTTATGATCATGATTACTATATGATTGACTTATCTTTGTTGTTTCACATGATTAAGCACATGGGGAGATGTCATTGTCTGATGATCAGGTGGTTTCACTGGTTGTACGATTTCACCTAACACCTTCGAGACTTGATCTTCAGGGTCCCAAGACCCCATGTAAGTAGGTAAGTCATATTTCTTTCTTGCATCTTTCATTTTGTTTTCTCATATTAGTTTAGTTGCATTGCATTTTCATTTTTCTCTACTTGCATTATTGATTTCATCATCATATATGTATACTTATTTAGAAATTTGGTCATAATTTTCTTTTTCTAGCTTAGTTGGTTTTGATTATGACCATATGAGAACAAGGATGAGTAGGCCATCCTGCACTTGAAAGTTTCATGTTTCCTTGCAGGAATAAGTCTACCAAGAGATGTTGTGGTTCTCATGCACTCTACGGAAAGCACATGTCCCCAAGTAGGAGCCAGATGTTATCCCCATTTTGTGGATAACTAAGGAGATTACATCTCTAGTCCCTTAGGTTGTAAATATGGATTTTCGAGAGGCCAAATGACCAACAATATCCCTTTTGCACAAACAAATACCTACATTGCCACCACAGTGATCCAACACCTAGTCATCATCCACACCATCTTGCCACCAAAGGTCACTTGGGTCTTGCTCCATGCGGTACAAGTCAGGTATGATGGTGGGTATCATTTTAATATTTGAGGCATTCTAGCTTGTGTATCAGAGGTTACTTTTTATTATGAGACATTTGCTTTGGAAACTATGCAATTTACCTTGTTTAAATGTTGGTGGTTGGCTTCGGGCACTCAAGTATATGGTCACCCTTAGGATGGGGTTTTTTTGGGAGTTTCCTTTGATGATTCATCGTGCCACTCCCGACCCTACTTTGAGGTGGAGAGGCTCTGGATGATTTCCACATGGACTTTGGAGGCCCTACTTTGCATCCCAGCTCCAATGACTTGCTCAATTTTCCAAAACGTCATCCTTAAAGGGATGACATCACCTTTATTTTAGGGTTTTCTATGTGTAAAATGGTGTTAAATTATTGTAAAGGGGAAAGACAAGGGATTTTATCCCCTTGTCTTGTGTTTTACCCTAATATTATGGAAAATTGTGGACAAATTATGTTTAGGAGGATGATATAAATTGAGATCACCTCATTTCATTTTTACATAAGTTATAACTCTCCATTGTGAGAGGATCTTGGACTGAAATTTTCGCTACACTTGGAGTATTTTTTCTCTTTTTCTTTTGTGTATGGTTATATCTTGTTTATGGTTGATGGAGATGGTGCGCTAGCCTTGGAAGGCTTTCTTCTTTGCTTTTTGGTGGTTAGTCTAGATTTCATTACCTTTTTAATGCTTGAAGGTGCCATTTATTTCATTGTATTATCATTTGTACAAGTTAAAGGTTCTATTTGATAGAGCCAAGTAGGGAGTATAAGGGAATACACCCCTACTTGTGTTTCCACCATTTTATTTCTAAGGGAATATTGCTTCATAAGGGTTTACTAAGAGGAGTATAATTGCATACACCCTCCTAGTTGAAACCCTAGCTAAGAGAAGCTTGACTTGGGGAGTAAAAGGGTTTACACCCCCAAGGAAGTAGCCTATCTTACTTCTTCACATTATATTGACTCCATTAACCCTTTCTTAAAGGCACTAGTCATTTACTTATTGCATGGGAGAAATAAATTGTTGCCTTCGTAAACGTACAAATTTCAAGTTTTGAAGTTGTCTCTTTTGGATGATGATCTTGATGCCTTGGGGATTATTCCTCCCTTATGGTGTCCTCTTTCTCCCAAAAATTATTATTGATGTATTAAAACTAACCTACATCCATTAGGGCAGCTTTAAACTCTAACCCTAACCGCTATTATCTCACAAACTAACCCTAGACTAACCCTCTAACTTTGCTAGTTTAACATACTAAGCTAGGTGCATCTATTGGGCTAGATTTTGGAAATTTTTGATGGTCAGACTTGTTGTTGTACTTCATTGAATGATACATCCATAAGGATGATATACTGCTACAGAAATTTACTTTTATGGCAGCCATCTTTATTTAGTCTTGAAGTGTTATTTTCGGTCCACATTGGTTACTAGTTTTATTACTGACATTGCTAACTAATATAGACCTTTTACTTTCTGATTTGGATGTAACATATTGTTGATTTACTAACCTATATATTGTTGTATTTTAGGGAAAACAATCTTAACTTGTTGATCCATTACTATACTTGGTTGTAAAAGTGTCTTTTCTTGTGTCTTGGGCAGGTACAGGTGCACCGACAACTGTCTTTTTACTTGGTATCCATTTGCGTCTCTTCACTTACCATTTTCATTCAATCATTTATTCCATCACTTGACCTTCAAGGGGACTTCTCCTTACACTTCCCTACATCCTTCACGTCACCCTGGGGTCACTAGGATCGCCTCCCTAGAGTGACCTAGTCACCCTTCAAGTGAGGGACCTACATCGAGGTGACATTGAGTGTAGTATTCCCAAGTTGTAGCACTTTCTTTTGTGGTTGGGTCGGGATTTTCCCAACCTACAACTTGTGCTATAAGAAGACCCTCGTATCATTTTCAGTTTCATTCTAGCTCAGTCTATGGAGAATTAGGTTGTGATGGCATTTCTTAAGGACAAGAAATCTTTTGGAAGGGAGGACTACAATGTCCCCATTTTGGATTCCCCTTCCTTATAGTTAGAGGCGGCCTTATGAGTTTATGTCAGCCTGACCAGAGGAGTAAAATGAGGATAACAATGATCTCGGGAAATTTGGAGGAGTTATATGGGGCCCAGGCTAGTCCATTCACCATATTTCATCATCGGGATCATTTCCACACGGTTCGATCTTGGTTCCGTGGAATTACGACAATTTCCGTAATTTTGGGTTATTATTGAGCATACTTTAATTAAACACATTGAAGATATCATTTGGATCATATTATCTAAGGGGATACCTTCATGCAATAGCTCGTTGGAACCGGGAGGAAAATATATAAAGTTTGGGATGATGAGAAAGGGAATCTGACGTTCGAGAATGTCTTAAAAACCAATTAATTGATTTACGACATTAAAAATAGTTATAAAAAGGGTGTTTAAGTGACTTAAAGTTTATAAAATTCACTTTAATTTATTAATAGGGTAAAAGGGTCTGAAAAAGGGTCAACGAGGAGATAAAAGGAAAACGAGGGCGCTTTCTTTCATTATGAATATGTTATTTTCCTAAAACGAATTGAGATAGCTCTTGTGGCTTTGGCTCTTTGGCATGAAAACCCTAGAGAGATTGGAAGATTGGTTTCGGTGGTGAAACTATCCACCCTAACTAGTCATTGAGAAGAGATCATCCAAATTTCTTCATAGTGCTTCAGTTCTAGCAAAGTTATCTTTTGGTGGTTTCATTTTTCTTCATATTTGGCTGAGTTCTCAGAGGTGGTAGCCGAGTGGTTGCTTGCAGAGGTCGACTTGCTTGAAGGAGGCCCAATCCTTTTAGAGTTGGGTCATATCCTTTCATTGGGCTAATTTTTTCCTTAGTGGGTCAATTTATTGGATGTGGGAGGTCGAGTTCCCTAAGAGAAATCATGGGTTCTCATGTTGGGTTATTTTATGTGAGGTTGGGCGCATCTCTCTGTCAAGGAGGCCAAGTTATCATCTCCAAGCTAAGTTTGGACAACAAATCTAATTTTTTTATTACACACATGTCACTTCTCTTTGAGAGAAAGACCATATTTATTTGTTGGGACGAATTTATGCTTACCAAGTTAAGTTCTGGAAAGTAGAAACGATTTATCTCTTGGGACAACTATATTTGCAACAACATAAGTTCCATTTGAGGGAAAATTTGTGGCATTACTACCCTTCCAACCAATAACAGACTACCATATGAAATGTACCAGCAAACTTGTGAGTTATTTCTAATATTAAGGCTCAGTTAGACGTTGGAAATGAAATAAAATATCTATGTTGTGTTTTCTTAACTATATCAGTTGTGTGTGTTGTGGTATTTCTTATGCGTGTTGTGTATATATTTGCTATATTAAAGGGGTTATTTTGACACACTTAAACCATATGAATCCACTCATAACACTTCAGAAAATGAATGAAATTATTGTTGATGTTTTGGTAGCTATGGGAGGATCTTTCCCTCCTAGATGATCTTTCTTATATGTAGAGAAGATTTCAGAAGCAAGAGATCCATTGGAAAGATGTTGAAATACCCTAGAAGAGAACTCGACCCAGAAGAATAAAGTATAATGAAAAGACACTTTTCCATAAGAGAAGTCGGCCCAACCAGAAGGATAGGAAGAATATAAATAAGAAGGCATCCTATCTCATTTTTCCACTCACTCACACTCTCCTAGCTACACAGAAGAAAGGCACAAGTTTGGAGGAAGTGGCATTACTGCTGCAATGACTTAGTTTCTTCTTGTTCATTCTTTTGGTATCTCTCTCTTGTGCGTTATTCCTTGAGGAGGTGTGTTATCTTGGTGTAGTGTTGTTGCTACAATTGTGGTGGTATTTAGTGTTGAGCTATCCTTTTTGATAGGGTTTATCTATTTGGACTTTCTCTATGAACGAAATCTATCTAAGAAAGGTTGTTGGGTTTTTCCCCCATTTGGGGTTTTCCCAGGATAAATCTCTTGTGTTAATTTTGTCTCTTGTTTATGTTCTTACTACTCAGTACATGATATATATGTGTTAATGGCAATGAAGTAAAAGAAAACAAGTAACCTAATTCTCTTTAAATAAGGAAAACTTAACATGGGATCAAAGTTGATTACCTTCATAACAGTTTGACCACTGGAAGAAAGATCGATACAATGACACTTTGTAGCACCCTGCAGCTGCAATGCTTTTTCAAGCTCATTGAGCACTGTCCCAAGGACACAGGGGATAATTATTTCATAGAGAAATTCACCCTACCCTATCCCACCCCCTAAAACCATAAACATGCAGTTTGGTGAAGTTTGAGAAATTGAAGTTTTTCAGGGCTAGGGTTTCTACGAGTGAAAAATGTCAACAATCATGAGAGTTGAAGATAGATTGGATGGAGAAGAAAAATTCAAATCCTGGAAGCACAAATTTCTCCTCATTCTAGAAGATAATTATTTATTGGATCATGTCAAGCAGGTGCTTCCAGAACCAGAAGAAGAAGAGACCAAAAAAAAATTCAGGAAGAATGAGGTCAAGGCCAAGAGGATCTTGACAGAATCAATAAAGGATCATCCGATACCTAATGTATCAGAACTGAAGACACAAAAGGAAACTTTTCATGCCCTAACCAAACTTTATAAAAGTAATAATACCATTCAGAAGCTTACTCTATGACATCAACTCAGAAACGTGACCATGAACAATTCATAAACAATAGACAACTATTTCATGAGGATCTTGTAGATCAAGGACCAATTAGCAACCATTGGAGATCCAGTAGAAGATGTTGAACTCGTGACTAATACACTCAATGGATTTACCTCCTCTTGGGATCCATTTCTTCAAGGGATTTGCGCGAGAAGAAGATTTCCCAAATTTGACAAAATGTGGATAGACTGTACCCAAGAAGAGTCTAGGTTGATATCCAAGTCACATAAGACTAATGATGATGAAAATCAAGCACTTTCTTCCCAAGTGAAGAAGAGAAAGGAAAGAGAAGAAGGTAGTCCAAACAATTCTAAGAGACCATGTTAAAAGAAGGATGCGTCAAATATCAGATGCTACAACTGCAAGGAGATGGGACATTATGCCGCACAATGTTCTCTTAAATATGAAAAGGGAAAGAAGAAGCACCATGCGCATGTAGCAGATGTTGAAGAGCATGATGAAGAGTATGTCCTTTAGCTAGTAGTTCTTCCAAGCAAAAGATCGAGAATCTATAGAAGACAACCTAAGTGGAACAACAACAAATAAAACTCTAGGTTTGCATATCAGGTTTGATATTTTCTTATATTGTTGTAGTTTAAGTATGGGTTGTAACCAAAGTAGAAATATTTATTTCCATTGTTATTGATAGCTTAGTAACACTTGATTATTGTTGGTATGATTACCATTCAATAAATTATCATATTAGTAATGCACTTGTTTACAAGATAAATTGATCTCCTCTAGGAAATGTTCTTGGTTGACCTTGTTCCAAGTAGGTTATCTTGTAAACTCCATGGAGGTTACCATGGAGATATTGTTGTTGTTTTTTCATTGTTCCGGGAAGGTCATAAATAATAGATTTGACAGGGAGCTATAATGATGGTTGCAGGAGGCAACATGAAGAAGAATATCCATACATAGAGTTGTGCACATCCATGTAATGGAGGAGAAGAGGAGGGAAACACATGCAAAGGGATTAGATGAATCTGAAGAATATATAACTTCAGAGGGAGTTGATCTTCATAGGGAGCATGCAAACTCAAAGTGAGCCTGATCTCAGAGAGAGTTAGTTGCTTAGAGACTTTCATTCATAAAGTATTCCTATTTATATTTAGATTCAGATTCGTATGGGAGAGACGTCCTCCAGGACTGACAGATAGGAGGCTAGATCAAAAACTTCAGAGACTTTGAGGAGATATGATACCTCCTAGGAGGATTACCTTGTTTCAGTGAAGGAAGCCAATCAGAAGGACTAGGATGTGGAACTTTTACCTTGATTCTGAGACATGTCATTGGTTGACAACAAAACATTGAGATACATACATGGTACTGTATATTTTAAC
>JASDQU010196776.1:12527-27995 GCA_032191745.1 Picea mariana | reverse complement strand
TGGTGTGATAAAGAGTTAGAGGAAAAAAGAAAATTAAGGTATTATAAAGATGTAATCAACCCTAATCTAGAAGATCAAAATTATCTATCTATTTTGCCAAGTGTAAAGAAAAAAATAAGCATTGCTAAGATAAGAACAAATTCTCATGAGCTCCATAGTGAAACTGGGAATTGGTCAATTCCTAAAACACCATGGGATGAAGAGTGTGTCACCTTTGTGACACTAAGAAGGTTGAAGATGAAAAGCAATTTCTCTTAGATTGTCCAGCCTATACCCATATTAGATCTCATTTTCAAAATATTGATCACACTACCAACCTTCCTAACCTCTTAACTCAACAAAAGTATGGTGATCTTGGAAAGCTTCTCTTAATGCTTTTCGAGCACAGAAACAAAATTCTAAAGAATCACAAGTAATCACTTACCCTATTAAGGTATGATAGACCAATTAGGTCTTAGTGGACGTTAATCATCATCATCATCATCATCATTATAAGTTAACGAGATATATAACACTAGTAGGTGGGACCCCCTTGTATATTGGGAGATCATATATGGTTCTTATTTCATGTTTATGTTGTTGTTTGATACTGCTTACAGGATCCTACATGATTGACGAAAACTTGGTTTTATTGGTGATGGATAATGCCTATATTGTGTTGCTCTAAGCTCTAAATTCCATATTGTGTAAATGGCTTATATCCATTGTTATCACATTGCTATTAGCGCCATGATCTGTTACATGTTGCACCTGCACAAAACACATGTTAGTCATGACAAAAGATAAAAGAAATATGGAATGAATCCAATGGAAAAAGGGTTATCCTATACTATGATATGCTATGATACATTATATGAAAATGAATTGAAAGGGATTGTTGTTAGTCCTAGCTAACAAAGTTAGTGGCTATACGATTTATTGAGTTATATGAAAACATGGTTGATATGTGTTATGGTATAGTTGGCAATGGTTAAAGGTGATATGGGTAGCGCATTTAACAAGTGATGGATGTTAAGTTCGATGCATAGATTAATTAATCGGATTAATGGAGGGTTGGCTAGCATGTACTAAGGAATTGAATGAGAGGAGGATGGAAACGACGTGCATTTACTGCACGTCACTCCATACCCCTTACATTGGTCGTCACCCTAGCTTGCTTATTGTTCAATTGTGTTTTTGTGGTTAAGCTCCTATTTTCAGGCGAGGGGAGGAATCGCTCGACCAAGCTCACATTTTTAAGGATTTTGGTTACAAGTATGTCTTGTTCGCCAGCCATGAACCCACTCTGGTTATGAAATAGGTTTTGGATCGGTGATGTATGGGTCTGTGCTTTCTTAAGACTGGCAACTGTGTAAACTTGTGATATTTCTCTGGAATGGATGGTTGGTGCATTTTTCATTGCAATGATGTTTGAAGTCACAGTTTCATTGATCATTCTAAGTGTTAGACGCCATGAAGGCTCTCTTTCATCCTTATTGGTTTTGGTTGAAGGGTTTAATTCGGTCCAGATTGAATGGTTGTCTCCACACTTTTCTTATCACCATACCCAGTCATTTTGTTGTTATGGGGTTGTTGGGTTTGAACCACCTTGTGTCACTTTGTATCGTTTCACCTGGGTATGGGTTAGTTCAGGCTACTGATGTTTGCGTAGTGGGTTATGATCGCTATTATTCCAAGAGGCTTGCTTAAGGTTGATTTCTATTTCTTGGCTCTGATTTATCTCAGCATTCTTCGGGTTGATTGGGAAAATCACGAGGGTTATACCCTGCGTGTTCTCAGTGTTATTACAGGACCAAAATGAAGCCTTTGCTCCTATGTTCATAGACTCTCATATCTCGTGAATTGTCACCCTGTCTGCGAAGTTATCGGTGGTATTCCCTGTGTATGTTCTCAGAGGTTCTGACCCGTTGTTGGGGGGTCGACTCCAGTCTCCCGGTGTTGGTCCACAGAGCGAACCCTTTATTACTTAAAGCCCAGTTTTTGATAAATGGAACCCATTATATCTTGTCGGGTATATTGTTGATTGTTATGATTTCATGGTGTATCGTCGACAGTGGTTTATTGTTGGCTCGTTGACAGTGGTTTTGGTTATTGATATCTAGTTATTGTTATTGTTTATTATAACAGTCGGGCCGATAGCTCAGCATGGTTAATTGGTTGATTTGAGAAATGGATTGGATACACAGTCATTTTCTTTTATGTTGTAACAATTGGATGGTTAACCCAGCATTAGCTTATAGTTGATTAAGGCACAATGATGTTTCGTGCGTGATGCGTTGGTATGTGTGGGTTTTCTATAGCATGTTTAAGTTGAAATGGTGGTTGCTATTACTGTGTGTTTTAATTTCCAATTGGGAGTATTGCAATTTAAAAATCATGATAGTCGTAGCTTGGTTTTCCATTGCATATGTTTATGGATATTTTTTTATTGCACCATCAAAAATGGGCATGGGTTTTTAAACAGTATGGTTTTTTTGCAATTTGATCGATTTGAGAAATGGGATTGGGCATATTGTTGTTGCCTCCTTGTATTGGATTGGTAGCTCAGCATCGTTTGGTGTTTAGATTCGGAGTAATTAGACATGAATAGTCACAGAAATGCTTTTTTTTTGTTGAATGGTCTATGTATCCCACAGCATTGTATAAATTGAAATGGTGATTGTTGTTACTATGCGTTTAAATGGCAAGTCAGAATTATTGTAAATTGAAGTATTGATGATTGTGGTTGATTGTCCACTGTGTATGTTTGATAAATATAATGCATCATAGCAGAGATAGGCATGGGTTATGTGACAGTATGGTCTCATTACAATTTAGTTGTTAAATGGAATCGAGCAATAAAATCAAGCATGATTTTTGTCTGTGTTTGAGTAAAGAGAATGACTCTTTTATGAATTGGAATGAAATAAAGTATTTCTTTATGTCTCATCTGTCTTGATTATTGACTTGGTGTATTTACTTCTGTCTCTATATTTATTTCAACAACTATTATATTCAGAAAATCATATAAATAGTGAATTTTCCAACAAGCTTTTATTTATAAAAGGACTAGTCTAAGCACCTATAATCAATACTTGTGAGTTAGGATATTAATTTTGATGGATATAAACATAGGGTGACATTCCCATCTATTTTTCTTTAGCCAAGCAGAATTTGAAAATGTTTGATTAAGATCATTTCATATATTTTCTTCAACACCTTTCCCATTCCTTCCTCCTTGAAATATAAATGGAGACTCAACCTATCACTGAAATTGTTATTGATAATCAACCTGTCTCTGATAATCAAACTGTCACTGTTACTTATACTCAACCTATCACTATCATTGATAATCAACCTGTCTCTTTCAGTGATACTCAATCTGCCACTATCACTAATAATAAACCTATCATTGTAATATCCCTAGGATGAATGCAATTGTAATGTTAATGAACATGTACTTAAGTTGGTGAGATGTTTTGATATCATTTGTATGCACATTCATGGCATAGTGCACATATGTACTACACAGTAAAATGATGAAGTGTGCACATTTTAGGATATCGCGCGCAACAACTTAAGTGTGCGTGATATTGAGGCCAGGGAGCCTTTGTGTATATGTTGTGTTTTATAGGATGGTGAGTCAAGTTACTATAAGCTAGGATGATTATGTTTTGATTAGGCCGGAAATCCCATATGTTAAAGGACATTGCGCCTATTTTTGTACATGTCTCATAATTAATATAAAATACATCGTTGTGTGCAGACTGACCATGATAAAAGAGATGGGGGACTAAAATCCACTAGTTAGGGAAAGGGAGGGGCTAAGTCAAGGAAAGGGACTAAGCTAGGGAGCTTAAGCCAAAAAGAAATATTATATTAATATTTCTTAAATCATAAAGTATGGATAATTATTTTATCCTAAGTTCTAAAGTGGGGTACAAGTGGGCCAAAGTAGCTCCCAACATGACAAGTGTCAAGTTGGGGACATGCATACATATTGTTGGGACTTAGTTCATTTCCTATCATCTTGTCCAGGATTCCTTCCATCATTCAGTCATCCATTCAATCATCCATGAGTATTCACACCCATTGAGCTATCCTTTTCATTGTCATGACTGTACCTAAACCCGTATCCATAACCATTTGTGTTGGTGTATCTAGTTAGCTTGAGATATGGACTGAAAAAGCGGGTTGTCATGCCCGTGAGAAATTCTCTGGGTGAGAGAATTGTTGGAGATTGATTACATGAAGGTGTTGAACTGCAGCTATAGTGCTCTGAGACTTCCTGTCCGGCCTGTTGCTGAAGCCTGGAAAGGAAGTGGGGCAGCCTAAGGATTGTTGAGCAGAGAAGGGGCACACTTCCTGGGTGGGACAAGCATGTGGGGAATGAGGGTTTGTGGGTTGTTAGTTTGAGTTGGCACCCGAGACGGAGTCCTTCCTATTGTCTATGAGCCTTTAGCCTAGTCAGGAATCCCTTTACCCGGGTAGAGTTTAGTCCCAACTCACGGGTGACTCACTGTTGAGAGTGATGAATAGTGTGGTCTAAGGCGGGGAGGTTCATAGAAGATCTGCATGCAATTGGTGACATTCTTACCAAGATAAGTGCCAATCTGGATGATAAATTTACATGTTGCATTGTTATTTACGTGATTATATTTATGGGTTTATCTTATGTGTGTTTATAACTATCTGTAAATTTATGGGTATTTCCTATATATGTTGCATGTATATGTTTACTGTCATTTTAGTATGAATCTGTGCATTTACATAACGTATTTGTCTATCTACATTTTTTTATATATGCTTCAGCAAGAGTTATGTGTGCATATGTATTTTAATTGCATGGAGTTCAAAAAATTTATGTGGCATAGCTCAGTTAGATGTTGGGTATGTTACAATATGTTCTGCGGAGAGAACATAAGAGTTCTCTGGCGTAGTGTGGCTCGGCATGGATGGTCGAGGATGTTAAAATATGGTATCAGAGCTTTAATTTTCAACATTGAGCTTGAATGGGCCAAACGAGTTGAGTTGAGGCAAAATTATACAGAGGATTTATTTCGAAATGGCCAAATTTCAAGTCACAGAACGTCCATGGTAAATTTAGAAACAACGATGTAGAATTGGGAAAAGCCCCAATTTATGTTGTTAAATTCATGAGAATATGGAGAAATTCGGCCAAGTGGCGAGATATTATTGTTTTAATATCTGTTCTAGCAAATTCGAACCTAGAATTGGTCGAATTTGAAGTTACAGTGAAGCCATGACAGTTGGAGCGATATTAGTAAATAAAATTCTCAATTCGTGAATTGATTTTAGGGAAATTCATTCCAAAAATGTCAATCCACAACGATTTTTTTTTGCAGAGGTTGAATTGGTGTTATAGGAGTGAATTTGAACGAATTTCGTGGTTGTAGAATGTCTATGGTAAATTGGGGGAAAAGTTAGGAAAAAGCCCCAATTTCTGCAGCGGAATTCATGAGGATTTGATGCGCATAAAGGTGAATGTGCACAAGTGGGTGCACTAAAAATGCATGATGCGCAGTGAAAATCTTGTGATAGGTAAAATTCGAAACTACGTGACAATATATTGGCATGTTGGTGCGCGCGCTAAATTTTGGCGCCGCACAAAAAAATGTTGGTGTACATGTGCTTGGCGTTGTGCAGTGTGCATATGCATAAGAAGTGTGTGGTGCAGACATTCATAATAATGGTGCACGTGGTGCGTGCAGTATTGGCATAGTGCAGTGAAGTTTGGTAGTTGCGTGCGCAATGTGAGTATATGTTGTCGCACGACAGTTTTGTTAATGGTGCGCATAGATTTTTGGTGCGCAGTTGAGACATAATAAATTCTAGCATGGTGCAACGCTTTGAGTGAAATGCGCATGGAATATCAGTGCATAGTACAAAAACTGTGCGTGGTGGATATTGGCGTGCAACATAAAAGTAGTGTGTGCAAGTTAGTGGCACAACAGACAAGTGATACACAGTGGTTTTAAAGTGCGCAAAGCACGATTTCCCTTGTGTTTTTGTTGTGCATGGTAAATATGGGTTTATAGGTTGAAATTTGTGCACACGGAGTCATTTGGAAGGTGAATAACAATAGAAAACTAGTGATTTTCTGCGACGTTTTATATCATTTGAACGTCATCTTTTTGCAGCACGTTTTTGAGGGCCTTAAGAGAGTTTCTAGCAACTCAAAAACCACAAGTCAGAGGTGTACCATACACTTTTCCACTGCAGCTCAAATGAAAGATCTCAGATATATCTTTCTAATGGTGTAAATTGTTCGTCAAACAGAGATTTTATGAGAAAGTTACAACTTAAACAGTGAAAGGTAAATTTTAAGACCCATCTAACTTCAAAGAGACATAACTCTCTGCTCCGGAATCAGATTGAGGTGAAAAAGTAGTAAATGGAAAGATATTGATCCATAGAATACATTCCAATATCTGAATTAAATTTTTGGGCATGTTAAAAGCATTTAATATGGAAAATAAGGCACCTGTAGCATTCTAGACCAAAAACACAAATTGTCTTAGAACTTCAGTAGGTTGTAACTAGCAGCCCAGAACCCAAAATAAGTTGAAACTTGGACAGAATGTCCATAATATGTTTATTCAAAAACCCAATTGAGATCATACAAAAATTTCAATGGAGTAGGTGGGAAAATGCATAATTATAGCGCATAATTGTGCCAAGTGGAAGAACCGAAAAGTTAATGGGAAAATTTCAAATGACCATAACTTTCTACTCCAAACTCAGAATTGAGCATGTGGGAAGGCGTTGGAAAGAGTTAACAACAAATATATCATACCAAGATCATCTTAGAGTCCAGAGGAATGGAAGAGGCACAGGGGACTTACAGTCAACAAGATGAGAGCAGAGGGATGGATGTCCATTTGGGCATTGAAGGAACAAACTCCAATGGACATGGAGAAGGAATAGATGAAAACATGAATATGGAAAATACCATTAAAAATTTTTAGAAGGATGTCCAAAGTCATAAATATGATAATGAAAGGCTTATGAAAGCCAAAGAGCAGTAGGATGACTTCAACATGAAGTTATTGGAGATCTTGAACAGAATAGAAAAGAAATTGAATAAGGAGAGTGGCTCAAGCAAGTTAGGAAATCACAGGTCTCATGATGAGAAAAGAAAATAAAGAAGTGTTAGAAAGCATCACCACCACTCCCCGAGGAATTCCAATAAGAGATCACACAGCAGCTCAAGTCCATCCCCTTTCAGAAAGCATGAGAGGTCTGGGGTGGATGAACTGCGAGGAGAAATGAACAAAATCAAGCCTCCTACATTTGATGGTGAGCACAAAAAGGATGAAGATGCAGAAACATGGTTGTTGGGCATGAGAAAGTATTTTCAATTGCATAATTATTCTTCTCATGCAGAAGGTAGAATTTCCATATATCAACTCAAGGGAAAGGAATCCATGTGGTGGGATCAGCTTGTGTAGGTGCAGCACATTAAAGAGAAAAGTGTCACTTGGAGGGAATTCAAGAAGTATTTTGAGAAGAAATGCTGGACTAAAAGATATTGTGACAAGAAAATGAAAGAGTTCTTCGAACTCAAGCTGGGGAGTATGACTATTGATGAATATGAGAGAATGTATCTAGAACTTCTAAAGTATGTCTCTTTCATCAAGGATGAGACAGTTAAGATTCAAAGGTATTTGAGTGGATTTCCATCATTCATCAATGACAAAATACAGTATGATGATCCCAAAACATTGGAAGATGACCATAAGGCAGGCTAAATTCCTATATGATCAGTAGAAAGCAAGGCCAACTTTCCAAAAACCTTGGGAAGACAAAAAGAAATTCAATATGGATGAGAAGAAAAAGGGATATAAGCCACCATTCTTCAGAAATAATCCATAGGGACAGCAAGCTCCTAGAGAGCCCAGAGCGATTGAAACAGGGGGTCAAAGGCCAAGGCAGCCACCTATTCAATGTTGGGGTTGTAAAGGAGATCACATGTACAGATATTGTCCTCACATAGGTGAAAAGGGGAGAGTTGTTCACAATGTACAGCAAGCTAAAACAATGGAGGACATGGGAAGAAATTTACCAAGGATCTATCCAGCCCTAGACAACAAGCAAGCACAATATCAGTCACATATGATTGAGGTGGAAGGTATGATCAAAAACCAAACCATTGTTATTTTAATTGATTCATGAGCTAGTCATAGTTATATAGATCTTAAGATGGTGGAAAGTTTGCATTTTCCAAGAAGAAAGGATGGAAAATCTTGGTTGGTGCAGCTGACTACCAGAGCCAAAAGAAAAGTCAATTAGATGATTGAGTCATGTCTTATGGACATGAATGGACTGAACACCAAGGAAAATTTGAACATCTTATCTTTAGGTGCCTATGACTGTCTAATTGGGATGGATTGGTTGGACCAACACCATGCTCTCCTAGACTGTCATAAAAAGCATTTACTTGCTTGGATGATGAAGGGAAAATAAGGAGAGTGCAGGAAATTCCCAAGGCAGTAACCATCAAAGAAATTTCAGCATTGCAGCTGAAGAAATGTTACAGGAAAGGGTGTCAAATATTTGCAGCACATATGGAAGAGACACCTAGAGATAAGGTGCCAAATTTGGAAGATCATGTAGTCTGGGAAGAATTTGAAGATGTGTTCAAGGAGGTACCAGGACTAGCCCCAAAGAGAGATATTGAGTTCTCTATAAATTTAATGCCTGGAGCAGCTCCAGTGTCAAAGACTCCTTACAGAATGAGTACACTAGAGCTGAAGGAGTTGCCAATGCAACTTGAAGAGCTTCTGAAGAAGGGGTATATGCACTCAAGTGTGTCACCTTGGGGTGCCCCGGTATTGTTTGTGAAGAAGAAATATGGAACATTAAGATTGTGCATTGACTTCAGACAGTTGAATAAAGTGATTGTTAAGAACAAGTATCATCTGCCAAGGATTGATGATATTTTTGATCAATTGAAGAATGCAAAGATATTTTCAAAGATAGATCTCAGGTTAGGATACCATCAGGTAAGGATTAAAGAGGAAGATATCAACAAGACCGCCTTCAGAACAAGGTATGGTCATTATGAGTTCACAGTGGTGCCATTTGGGTTGTCAAATGCACCAATTGTTTTCATGTGCTTAATGAATGGTGTTTTCCGAGAATATTTATACAAGTTTGTCACTGTATTTTTGGATGAAATTCTTATATAATCTAAGTCAGAAGAAGAGCATGAGAATCATTTGAGAATGGTGTTCCAAGTATTAAGGGAGCATCAGTTGTATTCCAAGATAATCAAGTGCTCATTTTATCAAAAGAAAATTCATTATTTTGGGCACATCATTTCAAAGGATGGGATAGCAGTAGATCCTGAGAAGATAGAAGCCATTAGAGAATGGTCAGCGCCAAAGAATGTGACAGAGGTAAGATCATTCATGGGCCTTGCAGGCTACTACAGGAGATTATTGAAGGATTCTCAAAGATTTCACACCCAATCATTCCTTGCAAAGAAAGGGTGTGAAGTTTCAATAGACATTGGATTGTGAAAAGAGTTTCCAACACTTGAAACGATTACTAACAAGTGCTCCAATACTAAGGATTGCAGACCCAAATGAATACTTCATTGTATGCACAGATGCATGTAAAGAGGGACTTGGTGGAGTCCTCTGTCAAAATGGCTTTGTTATATGTTATGAATCAAGGAAGTTAAAGGATCATGAAAGACACTATGTCACTCATGATTTGGAGTTGGAAGTCATACTGCATGCCTTGAGGAAATGGAGACACTACCTCATGGGGAAAAGGTTTGAGCTAAGAACAAACCATAATGGTCTGAAATATTTATTTGATCAGCCAACTCTAAATTCTAGGCAAACCAGATGGTTAGAATTTCTAAGTGAATATGACTTTGATATAAAGAATATCAAAGGGAAAGAGAACAAAGTGATTGATGCACTCAGCAGAAGAGTGCATGAAATGCATGCTATAGCCATTAGCATGTACTAATTAGATTTGAAAGGCAGAATTACAGAGGCTGCCAAATTAGATTTGCATTACAAGGAATTAGTGACAAAATTACAGCAAGGTATTTTGTAGCATAAAATTGAGGAATACAAGCTAAATAATGATGAAATTATCATGTACAAGGGAAGAGTTTATGTACCAAATTATAATGAATTGAAAAATCTGATATTGAGAGAAATTCATAATGTGCCCTATGTTGGGCACCCAGGATATCAAAAAACGGTTGCAGCTGTCAGGAGCCAATATTATTGGCCAGGCATGAAGAAAGAAGTTGATGATTTTATTGCTAGATGTTTGGAATGTCAAAAGGTAAAGGCTAAGCATAGACACCCAGTTGGTTTGCTACAGCCATTACCCACTCTTGAGTGGAAATGGGAAGTTGTAACAATGGGTTTCATCACCAAACTGCCCAGAACAAACAAACAACATGATTCTATCATGGTAGTGGTGGATAAGCTTACTAAAGTTGTCCATTTTATTCCAGTTAAGCTCACTCACAAGGCAGTGAACATTGATGATGTTTATATGAAGGAAATTGCTAGATTACATGGCATACCCAAGACAATTGTGTCTGACAAAGATCCAAAATTTACCTCAAAATTTTGGAAATGATTATTTAATGGATTTGGAACAAATTTGAATTTTAGTACAGCTTATCATCCATAATCAGATGGGCAAACATAGAGGATGAATCAAGTGATTGAGGATATGTTAAGAATGTATGTGATGGATAAACCATAAAAATGAGAAGACTACCTACACTTGGTAGAGTTTTCTTATAACAATGGGTACCAAGCATCTCTAAAGATGAGCCCATTCGAGGCACTTTATGGAAGAAAGTGCAACACAGCAGTAAGTTGGGATAACCCCACAGACAGAGCAGTGGTTGGGCCAGATTTTCTCAGGGAAATGGAGGAGAAAATGATAAAACAAAGAAAAATTTAAAACTTACCCAAGACAGGCAGAAAAGCTATGTTGATAAAAGCATAACTCACAGGGAATTTAAAGTGGGTGATCATGTATTCTTGAAAGTCAAGGCCAACAGAAGTTCCTTGAAATTGGGAAATTGTTCAAAGTTGCCAGCTCGCTATTGTGGGTCGTTTGAAATCCTAGAGAGGATTGGTCCAATTACTTATATGATTTCATTGTCTGCATCTATGTCCATTCATAATGTATTCCATATCATTGCTCAAGAAATATATACCTGATGCTAATCATGTTATTGATTGGAATGTAATTCAGGTGGAGCAAGAAGGCGCTTTTCAAGTGCATCCGGTATGCATTCTGGACCGAAAAATCAAACAGCTCTGGAATCGAACCATAGGGTTTGTAAAGGTCCAATGAACCTAGTATGGTCCTGAGGACGCTACTTGGGAGCATGAGGATGCAATGCGAGCAAAATACCAGCATCTTTTTTAGGATTTTTGAAATTTTTTTGTATATGGGTACATGATGCACTAAAGACAATGCATAAATAAGGGGAGGGGATTGTAATATCCCTAGGTCGAACCCAATTGTAATGTAAATGAAAATGTACTAAAGTTGGTGAGTTGTTTTGATATCATTTGTATGCACATTCATGGCATAGTGTCCATATGTACTGCACAATAAAATGATGAAGTGTGCACATTTCAGGGTACCGCGCGCAGCAACTTAAGTGCACGCGATATTGAGGCCAGGGAACCTTTGTGTATATGTTGTGTTTTATAGGCTGGTGAGCCAAGTTATTATAAGCTAGGATGCTTATGTTTTGATTAGGCTGGAGAGCCTATATGTTAAAGGCCAGTGCATCTATTTTTGTACATGTCTCATAATTAATATAAAATATAGTGTTGCGCGTAGATCGACCATGATACAAGAGATGGGGGACTAAACTCCACTAGTTAGGGAAAGGGAGGGGTTAAGTCAAGGAAAGGAGCTAATCTAGGGAGCTTGATCCAAAAAGGAATATTATATTAATATTTCTTAAATCATAAAGTATGGATAATTATTTTATTCGAAGTTCTAAAGTGGGGTACAAGTGGGCCAAAGTAGCTCCCAACATGACAAGTGTCAAGTTGGGGACATGCATACATATTGTTGGGTCTTAGTTCATTTCCTATCATCTTGTCCAGGATTCCTTCCATCATTCAGCCATCCATTTAATCATCCATGAGTATTCACACCCATTGAGCTATCCTTTGCATTTTCATGATTGTACCTGAACCTGTATCCATAGCTATTTGTGTTGGTGTATCTGGTTAGTTTGGGATTTGGACTGAAGAAGCGGGTTGTCAAGCCCGTGAACAATTCTCTGGGTGAGAGAATTGTTGGGGATTGATTTCCTGAAGGTGTTGAACTGCAGCTACAGTTCTCTAAGATTTCATGTCGGGCATGTTGTTGAATCCCAGAAAGGAAGTGGGGCAGTCAAAGGACTGTTGAGCAGAGAAGGGGCACACTTCCTGGGTGGGACAGGCATGTGAGGAATGAGGGACTGTGGGTTGTTAGTTTGAGTTGTCACCTGAGATGGAGTCCGTCTTGTTGTCTATGATCCCTTAGCCTGGTTAGGAATCTCTTTACCCGAGTGGAGTTTAGTCCTAGCTCGGAGGTGACTCACTATTGAGAGTGATGAATAGTGTGTTCTAAGGCTGGGAGGTTCGTGGAAGGTCTGCACGTATTTGGTGACATTCTTACCAAGATAAGTGCCAATCTGGGTGATAAATTTACATGTTGCATTGTTATTTATGTGCTTATATTTATGGTTTTATCTTATGTGTGTTTATAACTGTCTATAAATTTATGGGTATTTCCTGTATATGTTGCATGTATATGTTTACTGTCATTTTAGTATGAATCCGTGCATTTACATAACGTATTTGTTTATATACGTTTTTTTATATATGCTTCCACAAGAGTTCTGTGTGCATATGTATTTTAATTACATGCAGTTCGAAAAATTTATGTGGCATAGCTCGGTTAGATGTTGGGTATGTTACATTATGTTTCGCAGAGAGAACGTAAGAGTTCTCTGGCATAGTGTGGCCCGGCATGGATGGTCGGGGACTTTACAATCATTATCACTGATAATGATACATCATCATCATCAAATCATCATTAAAAAAACCAGATCCACTTACATAAATCATATTCTCAAATCACCATGAACATCTCTCAAACATATTCCTAACATCACCAAGATATGCATCAAACCATGTACCAAGATGTATGTAGAATAATATCATGTACCAAAGATATGCCTCAAGCATGTCCCATAACATCCATAAACCATATACCAAGAATATGCCAAAATATGTCTCAAGCATAAGCCATATCATTCATGATATTCCTTAATCATGTACCAAAGGATATGCCTCAAATCATGTACCAAACATGTACAAAAATATGTCTCGAGCATGGACCAAGCATGTACCAAAATATCTACGATGTGCATCAATCATAAGAAATGATCTACAAAATATCACCAACATATGTCTCTAGCCATGTGTCAAAGACCCTCCAAGATATGTCTCAAGGAATATACCATAACATCAAGATGTAAACGTCAAGACATACATAAAACCATAACTTTTATCACATAAGAACCTGATGAATAAGATCACATAATAACAAACCTTCCTCAATGTTCAACATTAAGAGACTGGCACCTTATTTAAAACCTTTTCACAGATTCATGATTCATACACTTTCAACTCGCATACATCCATGTTTTGCTTCACTATGACCTGCATACATCTACGCTTTGCTTCAATGCAACTCATGGATAACCTCAGAAAACTGCTACAATCACTTTCATACTCCTTTCTCTCATCGACCTCCTTTCTCCTAGGCCCGATTTTCTTTGATGATATCGCCAATCCTCCTAGAACAAGTGCAAACCCACTTATGCTAGCTCCATACCATAAACACACACTTGGGTGGATAAACAAATGAGAGGTTCTTGATGTGTATTTATACTTTTCCAAGTGCCTCCTTTATTTGACTTTAGGGTCGACCTATAACTTCTTGTTGCAACAAGTTTTCTTCTTTAATTAATTATGGGGCCGACTTGTAACTTCTCATCCTTAGATCTAGGGATTCTTGAACATACTTCGGGGCTTCATCTTTAAGAGGGCATAAGTTCTCAACCATGAGTAACCACGTGATGTAACACCTATCGTTGGAAACAATATGATGAGGACTATCCATCTATGAAGGTTTTTCATGTATTCTCAACTTCCTTCATCCTCGTTTTCCTCAAACATATTTGGGATTAATTACCACACCTCCAAGTCTTCTTGTGGACTTATTTAAATATATACCATAAGGGTACCACTTTGGAGACTTCTTCAAATACACCCATTACTTCTAGAAGATTCTGGACTTCTTCTAGGCTTGACATCACCCATTAATTCTGGGGGATTCTAGGGCTTCTAGACTTCTTCTAGGGTTGACATCAATGAAAAACAAATTTCCAACAATATCCCCCTTTGGCATTGATGACAACACTCATATTCCCCTTGTGACCATTTCTCCCCCTGTCTTCATGTGCTCTAATTTTTCTCTCCCCCTTTGACATCAATGGAAAAGGGTAATTCCCTCTAACAGTACACCTTCTTTTAACAATCTYGCTCCCYATGTCTCCATGCTTCTGATATTTCTCTCRTKCTTTTGTTCTTTCTCTCCCCCTTTGAAATTAAGGGTAACTCCCTCTAACAATTTCTCTCCCTCTATAGTCTTCTGCAAGATGATGTGTATATCATTGTGGGGCTTCTTGTATATATTTTTTTCCTCTCTTCCAATTCTCATTGTCCATTGGTTCTTCCTGTTATTTTAATCCACTGAAGTATATTAAAAGCATTCATGTCAATTTTAGTTCATCTCTTAACTTCAATTCATCAAGGCACGTCATGTCTTCACTGAACTAACATCAATGAAATAATCATTCAACAATTTTCCCTTGGCAATATAACCCCTTATGACAGTTTCTCTCCTCATGTCTTGTTGTACCTCTCATGACTTGCCTTCCTGTGACTAGCTAGTTCCACCTGTCAATATGCGTATTTTCTGAGTCATATGCCTTACTAAACATTCCTCTTGATGATAATGCAAACAATTCTTTCTACAATTTCTATTGAGCTCATACTTTCATTCATTGTTAAGTATTGTCTTCTAGACCTTCCAAATATTTCATGAATTCATCTATGTCCATATGTCATAACAATTGTCAATGACTCTGCTACTCAACTTCACATGATGCTTACCCATCTGTCATATTACTATTCTGAAGACTTCTCCTGCAATTTATTACCACATATTCATGCTTCTCAATATGAATTAAATATGCCCACTAGTATGCTTTATCTTCAAATCAAACTCTACAAGTTTACATGGGGATGAGTTATGAAAACCAATGAGACATTTTGAACCTCTGCCATCAAATCACTCTGAATTTTACTTCCCAAAATATGCAAACAAATAATTCAGAAT
>JASDQU010196773.1:0-12506 GCA_032191745.1 Picea mariana | reverse complement strand
AAGTATTTCATGTGTAAATTATCAATTATTCATTCGGTTAATGAGAATTCTTCCATTCTTTCTCTCTTGCTTCTTCTTTCTCAATTTCTCTCTGCAAATGTGTGTGTTATTTTCTAGCTAGATCTATTCTGTGCAGGTTCAACACATTTACATGATATCAGAGTTGACAGACTGCTAGGCAAAAGACACACCAAATTATTTTTGCAGGTACCGAAGATTGAAGATAGCGGAAAAATGCAATTCCCCAAAGAATTCATTCTTACACCTTACAACTTCTTTTCATGGAAGGAGAAGATGATCATGCATCTTCGAAGCAGAGTATTGTACAGGTTAACCATGAACATAGAGACAAAACCAACATCATCCATAGAAAAATCCAAGTATCTAAATCGAATGGATGAAGCATTCAAAACAATTTGCAGTCTCATTTCTCTCGATCTCCTTTTTCACATATCTTCCTGTAAAACCCCCAATGAAGCCTGGACCACCATGGAAGGGCTCTTTGGAAAATAGGATGAGATGAGGGGACACATGCTTGAGGTGGAATTGCTCACATTAGATCCAAAAAGCTTCAACAATCTCCAAGATTTCTTTACAAAATTTAAGGATTTATTGTCGCAACTCAAGGCTTGTGGGGTTGATAAATCTAAGGAGGAGAAACAAATGGTTCTCACCATTCTCTCCAAACTTGGTCCTGAATTCTCAGTGTTCGTATCCACATTCCATTAAGTCAAATTCGCATCTGGAGCCACTCGGAAGATGCCTTCTCTTGAGGAATATATCGAATCCTTGACACAAGAGCAGACCAAGCTCATCAACATGGGAAAAATCAAAGGGCCAAAGGCACATGCACTTACTGTGCAAGATGGTAGTGGTCATACATATCAAAAATCTAAAGATAAAGAAAAAAGGGAATCACATGCAAATCCGAAGAAGGAAGGGTACTCAAAACCCTTTAAGGATGCCTCCAAATCCAAAGGTGGAAAGGGAAGAAAAGGGGAGAAATGCACTTACTGCCATAAAGGATTACATTCAGAATCCGCATGTATGCAGAAACAGATAGATCTAACGACCCAAATACTTCAGCAAAACAAACTTGGAGATCGCATCCCCGAGGGTGCCAAGAAGAAGAGGCCAAAAGATCAAAATCCCAAGAAAGGCAATTCTAGCCATGCCTTGATTGCCATCAACTCCTCTCCCGATGCTTGGATCGTAGATTCAGGAGAATCACATCACATGGCTGCCACAAAAGCAGTCTATTCTTCATTGGATGCATGCAAAGGTCCTCCTATTCTGATGGGGGTACAACTCTCTAGTCGAGGTCATCAACAAAGGAAGGATTGAACTCACCAACAAAAGCTTCGAGAATGTGCTGCACGTTCCCAAACTTTTCGTCAATCTTCTCTCTGTGTATCAGATGACAAATTCTGGCACTGGAAAGAAAGTCATAATCACACCTAATGCAGTGGATATCTATGACATGCAAACCAATTCCAAGGTTGCTACCGGTGAGGTAAATTATCAATCTAGATTGTATACATTTTCTGAATTTATTGAACCAGATTATGCTTTATTGCTTACCCATGCTGATGAAAGCAGTGGGATATGGCACGAAAGGTTTGGGCATTTAAATTTGAGATATATGCAACAACTTAGCAAGAAAGGATTGGTTGATGGTCTACCAAACATCCATTTCTCCAAAGGAATCTGTGAGGGATGTGTTCTTGGAAAGCACCCTCAAGAGAAATTCGACAAAGGAAAGAGTCATACAGCTTCCTCTCCTTTAGATCTGATCCATAGTGACCTCATGGGCCCTTTTCCGCATCCATCAATCAAAAAAGTGAGGTACGTGCTCATTTTTGTTGATGATTTCTCACGTTTCACATGGATTTAGTTTCTCAGGCAAAACTAAGAGGTCTTTCAACACCTCAAAGATTTCAAAACCCTTGTTGAGACATAGTCAAGAAAGAAAATCAAAATCCTCCGAATTGATAACGGGGGAGATTATGTCAACCATGAGATCCATAATCTTTGTCATGAGGCAGGGATTCAGTTGCAACACACAGTTCCCTATATTTCGTAGCAAAACAGAGTTGCTGAGCGGAAAAATAGATCTCTAAAAGAGATGGCATCTTGCATGCTACATGCAAAGTCACTTCCACAGAGATTATGGGCCGAAGCACTTAATTGTGCAACCTACATCCAAAACAAATCTCCCCATAGATCTGTCAAGGATAAGACCCCCTATGAGGCTTGGAGCAGTCTCAAACCGGAAGTGAGCCACTTTCGTATTTTCGGTTCACGTGCATGGGCCCAGATTCCCTCTGAAAAGAGGAAGGCACTTGATCCACATAGCACAAAGTGTATTTTTGTTGGATACCCTGACGGTGTGAAGGGATACAAACTCATTGATTTTTCCTCGGACCGGCTCATCATTGAGAGTAGTGTCCAATTTGAGAAAAGTGTCTCGCATGTACCTCAACCGCTGCATGCAGACACCTTTATTCTTCCACCTGTCAGAGATGATGAGGATGCACATGCTAACTATTCTTCAGATGAGAGTTATGATTTAGAGGATTCAAATGATCCAAATACAGAGTCAATACAGTCAGATGCAAAGTCAGTGCATCCAGATGCAGATGCAGAGCTAGAGTAGAGGCCCAAGTGGACCCAGACTACTCTTCAGGATGCATGGGATCTTGTTGGTGATCCAACTGATACTAGGAGGACTCGATCTGATTTAAAGGAGCCTCCTCTTGCACTCACTGCCACTGAATCATTTCCACTCAGGCATCTTTTCTTGGTTCAGTCTTTAGATCCACAGTATTATGGAAAGACTGTTGGAAATTCCTTTTGGGAATCCTCCATGCAGGAGTACAACTCCCTCCTCGAGAACCAGCCTTGGGATCTGGTTCCCCTTCCTTCAGGAAGGAAACTTGTCAAGTGTAGATGGGTCTACAGGACCAAGAGCACAACGGATGGACAGATTAGTAGATACAAAGCCAGGCTTATTGCCAAAGGCTTTCAGCAGGTGCATGGCATTGACTATGATGAGACCTTCGCTCTAGTAGCGAAGATGGATTCCATGCGTTTGGCACTTGCCATTGCGACAACCAAGGGATGGGAAGTCCATCAAATGGACGTGAAGAATGCGTTTCTTCATGACGATCTCTCTGAGGAGATCTATATGGAGCAACTCGAGGGATTTATGCAGGATTCATCTTTGGTCTGTTGACTGAAGAAGTCTCTTTATGGCCTCAAGCAGGCTCTGAGGGCATGGTATGCCAAGATGGACTCCTACCTGCTGTCACAGAACTTTGTACATTGTAAATCAGACTTGAATGTTTACATGCTCAGGACGACTGATTCACTTCTACTCTTAGTTCTGTATGTTGATGATTTGCTGATCACCGGTTGCTCGATTTCAGTGATTGCTGCAGTCAAGAGGATTTTGCATGACAGGTTCTTGATGACGGACATGGGTCCGCTACACTTCTTCCTTGGACTCGAGATCAGTCAGGATGCATCAGGCATCAAACTGTCTCAAGCCAAGTATGCACGAGATCTCCTTGAGAGATTTCACATGATAGACTACAAGTATGCCTCGACTCCTTTTCTATCAGGTGTCATACTTGAGGATGGCGGGGACACTCCACTAGTTGACAACACACTGTACATACAACTAGTGGGGATATTTTTGTATCTCACACACTCCATACCAAACCTCTCCTATGCGGTTGGCGCAGTTTTCAGGTTCATGCAGGAGCCGCATGAGCTACATTGGAAGGCTGCAAAGCGTATCCTTTGATACGTACAGGGCACCATCACCTTTAGGATTCATTATGCAGCAAAGTCTACATTGGAACTCATCGGGTTCATTGATTCTGACTGGGCTGGCGATAACACTGATTGCAAGTCCACATCTGGTTACTCACTCAGTCTTGGTTTTGGGCCTATCTGTTGGTTGAGCAAGAAGCACATTTCTATTGCTCTATCTTCAGCCGAGGCAGAGTACAGAGGGGTATTTAACATAACCATTCAGGCTATGTGCCTACAACATTTTCTCACTGAGTTGGGCATTCAGTTTCATCGGTCGATCATCATTTGGTGTGACAACTAGAGCACTCTGAAGTTCTGCAGAGATACAATTTAGAGGCAGGGGATGAAGCGCATCGAGATCCACATGCACTACATCCAGAACTTAGTACACGAGGGGATCATCGACCTGCAGTTTTGTCCTTCAGCAGAACAAACTACATACATCTTCACCAAGACCTTCACTGAGCAGAAGTTTCATTATCTACGAAGTCGTCTTGGAGTGAAGGACACAGTTGCCTAGCAACTGTCATTTCTTTTTTTTACATACATTGTACCTTGAGGGGGGGGTTTTCCCATGAGGTTTTCCCTCTTTCCTCACTTTATTTCAATGTATCTTTTGTATTTGGGTACCTAACATGGCCTCGTTGCCTGGACCCATTCTTTATTTCCACCATAGTGATGTTCAGGGGGGGGTGTTGGAGTTACTTCACACACACCTAGGATTTCTTTTTCCTAAGGTTTTTCCTTGTTTATTAGTCATTATTCAATCTCCTATATTTTAGGAAGAATATTCCTCTAGGGAGAATATTCTCTTCATTTTTCACTTTAGTTTGATTAGTTGAGTGGAGTCTAGATGCTACATTGGTATTGTCACCATGCAACATTGGGATCATCACCAGCTAATGCACATTGTCCTTGGGATCATCACCAGACTAGCGCATTACCCATGATTCCCTGATCTCCTCCTCACTTCACTCTGTTTCAGTCAGTAAACTGAAGACTGATAGACTAGTTAACTGAGCTAGGTGGCAGTTCACTCCTGCAATTGCCCGAGAGACTAGACTAGGTCGCAGTTTACTCCCGTAACTCCTGGTGTGTGTCCAGATCACTCTAGACCACCACTATGGTGCATTGGATTCTCCTCCAGTGCATATTCGTTGAGTTATATAGAGTATTTCATGTGTAAATTATCAATTATTCATTTGGTTAATGAGAATTCTTCCATTCTTTCTCTCTCGCTTCTTCTTTCTCAATTTCTCTCTGCAAATATGTGTGTTGTTTTCTAGCTAGATCTATTCTGTGCAGGTTCAACACATTTACAATCTCCCCAATTAGGAGAATAATGAATTGATTGCAAATAATTTTCAAGAAAATCAATGTTTATGGTGCCAACTGTTGCCATATATCTTGTTACATTTACATGCTGGCAAAATTTCAAATTAGTCTTTTGGAATACTTTGTAAATGAAAATGGGATGTCATTTCTTTCTATGTTGCATGCAACATGATAAAATATTCCAATTCAAACATGTTTGCTAGCAATAGGTAGATACCATTGCTACTCTTGTGGATAAATGGTACCATGAGGATTATTTATTTGCTATGCATATTACATCAACATTTTGATGGGCCAACTAGGATTCTTTACTTGGAAAAAAATGGAATGGTCGAATATATAACGAGAGCAAGGTTTTAATCATCCATGGAATGTGACAAAGGTGGAGCTTCTTTGGTATTTGTAAAAAACGAGCTGTGAACGTGCATGTGGATACAAACTAAGGGTGCTTTCCCAAATAAGGTTGGGGAGACGATGTGGAAAACCTTGAAAGAGTATTATTATGAATGTTAAAAATGAATCACTTGTTTTTTTATTGTAGAATAACCACTTAAGTAAAGCTTCATGAGATCCCTATACAATGACATCTAATAAAAAAGAAAGTGAGATGCATTCATCATATAACTTGATAACTTCTTACTAATGCCCAACAAACTTAGGCACAAAAGAAAGGTTAAGGAGAAGTAATGATACTTACTACCATGCCTAAGAAAATATATCAACTGCCATACTTTCAAAATTAAAGTTCAGCTTCTTTTTTCACAACCTTTTCTCTCACAAAGTGATGCTAGATATCTTACGTGCTTTGTCTTTTGGGAAATTTTAAATTCTTGCTGAGTATTATGCATCTCTAGTTGTCACACTATAAAATCATCATATAAGTTGATCGTCCCTCAGTATCAACAAGTAATCTCTTCAACCACATGACTTCTTTAGTTGCTTTTGTTTTCAATATATACTCGGCTTCCATGATAGATAGGTTCATAGTTGCTACCTCTTGCTACTCCTTGAAACTGCTAGTAGAAATCAATAATTTGTGGTAGACCTATTATTCACATCCCCTACCTTTTCTGCATCATACTAACCTTTGAGTCATCATTCTTTTTTGACAGTGCTGCCATTGAAGTTGAACCAAAATCTTCTGTTCCCTTCCAATATCAAGTAATCCACTTCACTACCTATTAATGCTAAGGACATGAATTTGCCGTAAACTTACTGTACTAAATGCAAATGCAATGTCTAGTCTAGTGCACTCCAATGCATACATGCGACTTGCCTCATTTTTATATTGTATAGGTTTATATCATTGTAAATGTTAGTTTGAGGACACATCATGTAAGTATTTAATGTTCTACACTTTTCCATGCCAGACTTCCATATACATTTGACTTAGAAGAATTATTCCTTTAGCTCCATCTCTAAACATTTAAATCTAAGACAATAGTGAATTTTACAAAAGCTAACCATTTGAAATTTGGTAGACAATTTTTATTTTACCTGTTTCAGTGTAAGATCACTACTAAGCAATAACGATCAGACATATCTTGACTTCTAAAATGGGTGTGTAACACATCTGACCCCCTAACCAGGTTAGGTTGGTGGGATGTCAAAATTTCCACTTCTATTACCCTTCACGTCTTGGGATTTCACCCTTACACAACCTCTATCCCTCGAAGAGTACATGGGGACTCCTTCTATGCGTGCTCCCATGACAAATCCATAGACTCTTCACCACAAATCACTTAGCAAATCCATGGTGGAATGTTGTTGCACATACCATGGACGAATTTCCTTGATCGAACAACTATGATTCACCTAGCGCAACCAAATTGACGGTTGGCGGTGAATCAAGTTCTTTGCCCATCGGGAAAGTAGGTTGCACCACGCAAATTTCAATCCCGATCGAACTTCTCCGATGGGTCTATACCCAACAAATCCAATGGTCTTCGGGACAAGAAATCAATGGCCTTGATTTAATCGATGTCTTAAACTACGCAGTGCATAACGCCTCGCCCATTCTCCATGTAACACATTGACAAGTAGGGTCTGTTAGCACTAGAAGTCACCTCTAGATTGCGTTGGAGGTAAGCCCAGTACCCATCAGAGTTTTATGTCACAGGTTGGTTTTAAAGAGGTCAAATGGGCACAGACTCAAGATGATATCGTTTTAACTCAGAAAACTGGACTGGTATGCACCTGTAGGTGAGGTCTTGATTAACTTCAGTCATCTTTCTTCTTCCATCTTATTTGCCTCTGATACCGAGAGAGTTCATGATTGACTGATTCACATGGATTGTTGTAACTGTATTATGATAAATGTTTGATTATAGTACTGTTATGATTTCTTTCAACTTCCTTGAAATTTGAATCCAAGAGGACCTTGTGTTTAAGTTTTTCCTCCTTAGGCTACTAGAAAATCTGATATTCATAGCGGACCTCTACACTTTTCTCACTAAATCTTCCTCCTACTCACCCTTACTCCAACTTACTGACTGAAGTTGATTCAAGACCTCAATGGCTGGTTCATGTTAGTCCAGATTTTCTAAGTTAGAACGTTATTATCTCGAGTCTTATCCATTTGACCCCCTTAAAACTCATTTACATTTACTGTATAAACTGATGGGTATTGGGCTTATCCTCATTACAGTCTGAGGGTGATTCCTAGAGCTAACATAAATGGCGCCGTTGCTGGGGACGGATTCGAGCAGATTAAAGAGCTCCCTGGGAAGAACGACATAGATCCAACTCTTGATGGTAGACAAGAGAGGGATACAAAAAATTGATTGTAATCATCTACCTGGCGACTCCACAATCAGAGACTCCACTGGGGAAGATCCTATTGACAAAAAGATGAAGGGAATGACTAGGTATCAGCTTATGAGCTTTGTGCATGAACTTTTGTTATTCTTTATCAACTCATTTTTGTTTTTCCCTTCACGTATAAAGAGGATCATATTTTGCTTTGTTTATTCGGTTGATCACCAGCCTTCCTTTATATATCCATCCTTGGAGGAAGAAGCCATACTTTCTGCCTGTGTTGTAGATGTTCATCCTATATCCTCAGCTCAGCCTATTCATAAGGATAAACTTCATACTGAGATTCCTCCTAGATTCAATCACCCTTGCATCCCTGAGGAGGTTGAAACTGATCCACATCCTCCTCAAATCTCATCACATCCTGCTGTTACTGTTGAGCCTTGCCATCAGCGTGTTAAGCCTCATATTCATCCCACTAGTTTTCAAACTAGAGTCAGAGACAGGCTGTTTAAGCCTTTAAATCTTCCATATCATCTTCATCCTTATCCTCCTGATTTCTTTAAATATCTTCCTCATTTTTCTGGGGAAGATCATGTTACAGTTGAGAGGCATGTGGAGGCCTTTGAGAACTTTGTTGGTCAATTTGAGATTGCTCATGATAATGTTTCCATGAGATTGTTCTCAAATTCGTTGTTTAGAGATGCTGTTGTGTGGTTTAAATGTTTGGCAGCTAACTCCATTGGTTCCTGGGTTGAATTATGCAATGCATTTTTGAAGTGGTGGGGTGAGAACAAGTCCCTTGATTAGTACTGGGATTATTTTAATTCCTTGAGGAGAGGGGAAGAGGAAGCCTTGGCCGTCTTCAACAGGAGGTTTTACCATGTGTATCATAGTATGCTTGTAGAGATCAGACCCACAGAGACTGCTGCCATGGTGTACTATGTCATGTCTCAGCATTTAGAGCTTGTTCTTCACTTGAGAGAAAGGAAATCAACATCTTTATCTCAGTTATTCATGGATGCTGGGGAAGTGGAGGAGAACCTCCGAGCTTGTGGCAGGATTCAAAGTCAGTATCATCTCAACTCTGAGCGTAAGGCAGTTTTTTCTTGCTGTCCATATGAAGGAAAATTTGTGGATGATTTTGTCTTTGAAGCATGTATCAATGAACAACCCTGTATTGATAGAAATCATGTGTATGAACAGCTAGGAGCAGCAATTACTATTGTTCCTGAAATAGACATTTTTAATAGTTATTTTCCTGATAAAATTACTGATTTAAAGGCTGATCATAGATATGAAAGACAACCCCTTTTTGATGAATATCCTAGTGATGATGAGCAACAAGCTTATCTTGTATTTGATCACTATGAAGACAGTAAGGAAGATGCAGAGGTTGGCCTTGTCACGAAAGATATAAAATTTGACCAGGAGTAGCCCTTAGTTGAGGCACAGGAAGAGGTCATTTATACACAGCCTGAAGTAAATCCATAGTCATCAGTGGATCAACAACCACCTACGTCAATCCTTCTTCCACTTGTACCTACAGTTCACAGTAAGCAACTTTTGGACCCACAGATGCATGTGGTTGTCTTTCAATCAAGTGTGCATGTAGGGGACATTGTTAGAATTAGGGAAGAAAACAAAAAACACTTTCTTTAAAATTTTCTAATAGATAGAACAACTAGAGCATAGAAAGCTAAATCAAACTCAGAACATAAATGTAGTAAGACAATAGATCTGGAAATGGATCTAAACTATAAATTTATTTCTGAGTAAACAAGACAATCAGATCTAAACTATAGATAAAATTCTGAGTTAGATCTGAAGAATAAATTTATTCCTGAATGATCTAAACAACCAGATCTGAACTGTAGATAAAATTCTGAGTTAGATCTGAACAATAAATTTATTCTTGAATGATCTAAACAACCGGATCTGAACTGTATTGTATTTCTGAGTTAGCAAAAAAATTAAATCTGGACTGTGTATGTTTAGATCTGAACAGTAAGTTTATTGCTCAGCAAAATAAAACAAGGAAACCATAGAAATATGTCTTAGCATGCTAATTGATAGATCAGAACATAAACTATAGATCTAAGTATAGGCAATGAAATAAACTGAAGAGTAACTTACCTCTGTGTCATAAATAAGAGCATGACTTACTTGAGAGATGATAGGCCACTATATATATGCTCAGACAATTCTATAGTCATGGATCTACCTCAAGGGTTAGATCTCTTATCAGTGAGAAAAGAGGACTATATGCCACCATGAAAACCTCACACAAACACAACCAAAACCCCATCAAGAAAACTGATATCAAACCCTTATTCCGGCCAGCAATAGGAAGAGATGTAACAGCAAATGAAGAGGAGGCTTGGAAGCTTCAGATCAGGACGATAGTCCTAGATCAAACCCTAACTACCCAGCAGTAGGGTCGTGGCTTAAGCAGACTCCAGATCTGCTCAAATGGTAGCCTCAAGGGAAGAGACAACATAAGGAAGAGGGCCGGCTTCAGTAGTCAAGGAGGGCGACAGCAAGAACACTTCACAACAGCGATTTATTGACCCTCAACACACACAACAATAGCATAAATATCATAGAAGGGACCTAGTAGCAAAACAAAGAAGAAGCTGAACTGTACTGACACAAGGAGGCCAAGCTAATACTGTCACAAGGAGGCCGCAGCACTCATAGAGCAATCCGCCACTCTTGGGAGAGAAAGGAATGAGTGAGTGTAAGTAAAAATGAAGGAGGAAGGGTTTATATTTATACTTTTAGGCTAGGGCTAGGCTAATGAAAAATATAATTAAAAATAACATATTCAATTAATATAAATATTAATTTAATATGTTATAATTAAAAATTAATTAATATTTTTCTTATTAAGCCCTAAAACACAAATAAAAACCCCAATTAAAACTCAAGCTAAAAAACCAAGGGTGGGGGTTTAGGAGAGGTTTACTTAGTGGCAACATATGTCCATATAATTCTCAAGTTGACCAATTAACTATATCATCACTGCATATGGGATACATCCCTCATGTGGTCATGCCCATCTTCAAAATCTCTCCTAGGTCTTGTGGACCATCCTGGAAGACAGGAAGAGGATCACACACCAACAAATCTTGGTATTACACCAAGATCTACCTGATCAAGGACCAGGTTGCCCCAGAACATATCTGGGGCCTTATCCACCAAGGTACAAGACAAAGGATCAACCCATGCTTTAGGCATGGGTACCCTGGAACACATCCAAGGGCCCTAGACATATCTAGGTACTTAAACTACTTGGTCCCAGACCAAGAACCCCAGTCATCTACTGGGGGCCCTCTTAAGGGTCTTTACTACTTGGTCCCAGACCAAGAACCCCAGTTATCTACTGGGGTCCCTCACAAGGCTCTTTTGCTGCTTAGTCCCAGACCAAGAACCCCAGTCATCTACTGGGGGCCCTCACAAGGGTCTTTTTCCATGGCACTAATTGCTTGGTCCTAGACCAAGAACCCCGAGAGTCTATTGGGGCCCCTAGTCCACAACTAGGGTCTTAAGCCATCCTCCAGGGAGAATGGCTCTTGCAGCTGCATTAAATTCAACAGACATCAAGCAAGTTGTCAATAGCTTTGAAAAAGTGGAGGTAACCTTTCATAAGTTAATCATGCATTGCCTTCAGTTTCATGACCCTATCGATGAGTAAATAAAGTTACACTTTTCAAATGCTTTGGAGCATGCAGGCTTGATCTTTTTATCAACATTTGAAGGTAATATGGGTGATCATAAGAATGAAATTAGTCAGCTGTTACGCTTTCCTTGTCTTTTATGGATCATTTGCAGTGAAGCGAAGGATTCAGTGATCAAACAGTTTGAATAGATATGGTGGAAATTTGCTTTCACCTAGCATTTTGTAAAAGTCAGTTAACTTAGGTTTTGTACATAAATAAGCTCCCTCAGGAGCATGTGTGTTTTCTTTCATTTTTAGAATAGTGTACGTGTCGGCCTGTTTTCTTCAGTATGATGTTTTAGAGCATGACTCCATAGCCCAACAACTAAGGCACTGGAACTACTTGTTCTTGGCAGCTCGCAGTGAGCATGCCATCCCCCATGGAGCCAAATGTTATCACATAAAGTTGTCAAGGGCCGCAGGCTACAGCCATGAGCGCAAAACACAACACTCATAGCGACTCATTCCAGGCCCGAAATCAATGGCCGAAGCTCGAAATAGATCTGGACCATTCAATTATCCAGAATGCCATGCGTCATTAGATCCTCAACTTCGAAGGTTTTGCTTAGAGGGAAATGTGGTTTGAGAATTGAAATTCCCGAAGGCCGATTCGCGAAGCAGGTCTCAGCCGTTGATTCTGTAGAAAATCCAGGTCCTATCAGCAAGACTTCTTGGTCTGTCTTTGACCAAGCTAAGTCACTAAGTTTCTGCTGTCATAAAATGTTTAATTTGCTGTTTTATAACATCCATCTGAAAGTTTGTTTGCTGATGTGTTATGGTTGTTGTTTCAGTGATTGGGTGCCCTTGCAAGTAGTTTTATGTTAGATAATTTTTACATATACTTCCCAATAAACAACAACACACCTATCTAATCTTT
>JASDQU010196772.1:13954-32607 GCA_032191745.1 Picea mariana | reverse complement strand
TTCCTTTCGGTGGCTCTTGGCTCCAACACACACACTTTCTCAATCCTTGTATGAAGAAGGTCAAATCCTCTTGATAGACTTGCTAGAGTCTCCAAGCTATTGTTCAAGCTAGGTCCTTCACACAATTCCTTCACCAATTCTCCAATGAATCTTGCTTAACCTTTTCCATGAGAATTCCATCAATATATAAGAGAGAATGAGATGGTTACTTAGATAAGAATGATCCCACAATATCAGGGAATACAGTACAAGGATAACCATTCGAATGCCAACCCATTCTTCTAGAAGATTCCCTTCTAGAATCATCGAGAATTCATCTTTTTCCAAGCTTTAGAGCAAGTTCGCACCCTAGCTATGTAACACAGTGCGCGAAGTTCGCACCCTAGCTTAAGGCATCCTGCGAGAATGGGTCATTCTCGCACCTTGGTATATTAGCAACCTGCGAACTCTCTTCAAAAGTATGTTTTTCTGAGAAGAGATGAATGTCTCTTTTCTCTGGAGAAAGTTCTTATGAGGAGCCTGAGTACACCATCATCAATACACCATCATGATGACCAAAACCATGGGTAACAATAACCTCTGTAAGTGGTACCTATGTCAAGCAACTAAGCAACCATGATATAACCGATTCACAGGTGAACAGTCATAAGTCAGGTCTACCATATGGGTAGGGTAACAAAGCCCGAACCTCGAAAGCACTGCCTCTCATCGAGGTAAAAGTAATAGCAAGATCCTCATATACGAATAGATACCCATAAATATATTTGATGATAAGAAGGTATTGGGGGGATATCCCCTCAACCAACCCCACGCGACCTCGTGCTTAACTCTAGTGTAAACGGAGCCTCCTGACGTCACCAATTATACAATGGATTTCACCACTCCCTTAGTCAGACACATATGTTGATTTAATAGCCAAAATCCTATTCCAAGGCTCTAAATCCTAAGTTAGTTTGTGCACCCTAGAAAATAAAATCATTTCTAATCAATTTTAAATTATCAGCGTTGATTTTAGTGGCCTTGCTTACTCCAAAAAGGTGTGGTCGTGAAACTAATGATGTTGTGACTCAACAAGTAAAATAAATGAATATGAATAAAATGCAAAGTCCTAACTTCAATTCCCAATAAATGATAAGCTTTTCAAAATGCAATTTTCAATTTAGTTCTGCAATTCCAAATAAGATGCAATCTTTTTATACATGTACTAAGATAAGGACCCAAAAGATCAAATGCCAACAATGAAAAATGCTTAATATTTTTTTTATTTTCAATATAAAAGAATGAAAATGCAAGGACTGAACAACAACTGATATAAATATTCTACTGTATGTAAACAGAGACAAACCAAGTAGGATATCAAGAAGCAAACACTCAGCCCAATATGCAAGGACAATCAAATTAAAAGGATGTTGAGAAAGGCACCGCCCGAAAATTCAACCAAATAAAGGTTTCCTATCATTCCACAGACACTTAACAGTCATAACAGAGACCCAAGAAGATGCAACAACCATAAAAAATTACCCAACAAACATCAAACTTAGAAACCAAACAAAAAATAATGATGTACGTGATTGTTCAGTAGAAATCTGCATATATACGCCTCTTGCAGAAGGACATCACACGTATGTGCACGACTGTCAGGTAAAAACCCATGTATATGTGTTAAAACACTGTCAGGATAAGGAGAAGGTTAAGAAACTCAGACTCAAAATGAATAGAGGTTGTCAAGCAATCAGATGATAAGAAACTCAATATAAATGAGAGAGATCAAAGGAGAAAAATGTTGGACAGATTGTCATTGATGTCAACAGTCAAATTGATGATCTGTTGTAAATGATGAATTACCACAGTTGGAGACTGTCATTGATGTCAACAACATATCAGCCAGCAAAATATGTCAAACATTATGCAAAGAAGGAAAAGCACAATGCACAGTAATACAGAGGTATTTCATGTCTATTGTTGATCACGATAGGATCAACAATCCAATAGTGCAAGATTAGGAGGAAGAACAAACTGTAGATATGTTGTTGGGATTAGTGGAAAGACTAACAGTTTGGTCAATGCACAAGCAATGGTGAGAAGTCACAGTAGCCGTCTGATCAAAGAAATTAATGACGTTGACTATCCCATGTAATGAGATTAATCCCGACAGCCATCAGATCTGAGCCCGAAGACCGACCATCGTTGGATCCAGAAGAAGAAGCATGTTCTTTACGTGCAAGATGAAGCGGGCTTACAAAGTTCTGAAAGAAGGAGGACCATCCATCTTCAAGAAGGACACATGGCAAGCGATTATCATTTCGCTGACTGAAATTCAAAGGAAGGAAATTCTCTAACCTTTCAACTCCCTAAATGTAAAATGTGAAATGCCTTTTGGCCTAGGCGGTGGTCACCGCCAGTGGTCATGTGAGGGGAAGGAGCTAGCGAAGCTAAGCTCCATTTTGGAGATCGCGACTTGGAGTGTCGAGACACTTCATCACAGGAATGCCAAAATGCAAAATGAGAAACACCTTTTGGCGTAAGCTATGGTCACTGCTGGTGGTCACATGAATGGAAGGAGCTAGCATAGCTAGGCTCCATTCTAGATGCCAAAAATTCCAGAGGAAGGATTCAAGGAGACTCACGAGAGAAACCCCGAAATGCGAGATCGCGATGAGATCTTGACCGTTGATTCAATAAAGGCATACGTCACACTATGTCAGCAAGTTATGTCACAATGAGAATCCTGAAAACCCGCAGTCATTGGATTAAATCCAATACTCATCAGTGGTCAGATCATGTTAAAGTGGAATACTAGATTTCAGGAAATCAGTGATTACGAGTTGAAGGAAAGAGCATGCTACTTTCTGAAATACTGAAACGTGAAATTGTGACAGAAATGCCTGGCCATCAGATCTTGAAAGCATTGGAGGGCCGTTGGATTGAACCAAGGAAAAACGATACAACAAACCACGTCAACTAAGGACACGTGGCATAATCATACACTGACAAGTGTCAAGTTGATATGGCATTACAGGCACGTGTATATCGCATATATGAATGACACTTGGCAGCTAGTAGCATTGTGACACATCATCAAGTGATGTAAGAATTTACTTCACCCACGGGAGTCTCATTTCGTATTTTTTCATTGTAAGAAAAAAATCCAGTTTCTCGAAGACTCGAAGGGAAAAACGCCGAAATTTTGTCAGTCGTTCATTCCATCAGAGATCGAATCGTGACCGTTGATTTTAAAGAAGCACTCAAGCACTCGTTTGGTCTAAATGCCTAAGCGTGAGCTCACCGCAGTTGGTTATATGGTAAAGAGTTTTGAAATGGAAGATTATGTAGGTGTCATCAAAGTTGCTAAAGAAAGTGGCTCTATAAAGCCCGGTCATATGAAAAGGAGTGAAGGAAGCGCCTTCACAGAATCTATAAACCCGTGGCTCTGTATGGCACGGTCATGTGAAATGGCTTGAAGGAAGCGTCCTTCATAGAATATGGTCTCTGTGAATAACATAGATTCGGGTCCGAGTGCAAAGATTCAATTGATCCATAACTGTGATCAATTCATGGAAATCCTTAAAATGATGATTAAGGTTAAGTAAATTTAAGAGGTTCACTGGTCCAAATGAAGGGACACAGTGTTTCACACTCATGAAATTTTGAAGAATATATAAACAAGAAAGAGAGGCAAGAGGAAGGTGTCTCTGCAGTCGAATACAAAAGATCAAAATCCGAAGCAGATTCCAAGAAGAAAAAGATAAATTCTATTTATAAAGGGTGGTTGGGCGGTGCAAGGGCAGGTTGGTGCTTGCAGAGGGAGTTGGTGCTTCCTTGTCAGTGGTAGCTAACTAAACAAGGGGTTCATATCCTCCTACTAGTTGGTGTTGGTAAACTAGGGTGTGGGTGCATCCTGATCAGTCAGTGCTGATCAAATAGGAAGTATATCTTCCTTCTATGTAACATGTAAAACAATTTTGTAGTTAATAGAAAAGAGTTTTTGGTTTTCCCATTTGGTTTCCATGATAAAATATTGTGTTAAAATTATGTTTAATAAATGAAAAATTGATATAATTGTTGTGTCACTGATTCACCCCCCCTCTCAGTGACAAGATCTAATCCTTCAATTGGTATCAAAGCGAGTTCTTTCAGCACAGTCTAACAGACTTGAAGGTAGATCCTGAAGATGGATCAACAAGAAGGAATGTCTAACAACAAATTACCGGTGTTCAATGGAGGAGGCTATGCTCTGTGGAAAGTAAGAATGAAAAACTTCCTTTTAACTCTTGGCTTTGATATCTGGCAATCTTTTGTAGATGGCTACATTGCACCAACTACTCCACCCAAGGACTCCAGAGGAAAGAAAATATGTGATAACAATTCAAAAGTAGTTAATGGAATTCTAATAGGGTTGACTAATTCTATATGTGTGAAAGTTATGCATTTCAAATCAGCCAAAGAAATCTGGGACAAATTGGAGGTTGTATATGAAGGAGATGACAAAGTCAAAGAAGCCAAACAACAGACCTAAAGAACTCAATTTGAAAATATGAAAATGAAAGAAGAAGAAAATATCGTTGAGTACTTTCATAGGGTAGATGAAGTGGTCAACTCAATTAGAGAAGCAGGAGAAGAAGTTACAGATAAACCTATTGTGCAAAAAATACTAAGGTCATTACCTATGAGATATGATGCAAATATTTCTTCAATAGAAGATAGATCCGATCTAAACACACTCACAGTTGATTAGCTCCATGGAATGTTTACAGCATATGAAATGAGAACAGGGCATGATAAATCAACAAATGATGAAACAACCTTCAAAGCATCCAAGACAAAGACAAATCAGAAGCAAAATCCTCAATCTAATCATCACAAAGAATATAATTTGAAAGAAGCCAATTTCATTAGAAAACTTCAAAAAGGATCAGGGAAGTATAAAGGCAAGCTTCCGTTCAAATGCTTTAACTGTGGAAAAGTTGGTCATTTTGCATCCAAGTGTCCTTACCCCAAGGAGGACCCTAAAGATCAAGAAAACAAAAATATTCAATATAAGAAAAAGGAAAAACCCAACTACAGGAAAACAATTTACAGAGGGAAAAATAATTTTTATTCAAAAGAGGAAAACAAAAGTTCGTCCGAGTCCAGTGATAACAATGAATCTGACGATGATGAAGTCCTTTTCTTAGGTATTGAAGAGTCTAATGAAACAGAAAAAAAATCAAATATGAAAAATACTTAGAAGATGAAGCAGAAGTTAATATGGAGGAAGAACTTCTCAATGCTCTGAATGAATTAAGAAAATACAAAACCAGATATAGACACATGAAAGGTTTTGTAGTTGAACAAAAAGAAAAAGAAATGGAGAAACTCATGAGCAACCTAAGAAAACAAATATTAGAATCAAATAAGATCGAATAAAGTCTTGAAAAATCTCTTAAAGAAAAACAGATAACTTGTGAGAAAATGGAGGCAGAAATAGTTCATCTAAAAGGAGAATTAAATGCAAAAGTCATTCAAACAAAATATGAAAATAGCTCCAAAATACTAGATAAGATTATTACCATGCAAAGAGATTCAGATAATAAAAAGGGAATAGGTTATCCTCAAAAGGAAAGTCATGTTAACTCACAATATTTTGCAAATACTCTGTAAGGTAGCTAGAGAGGTAGTGGGGGGGGGGGCGAGGGCCCATAGTGATAATAGTAGAGGCCATTCAATGTAAGGTGGACTAGGTCCACTATATTATTAAATAAGCCCCACTATGGTAGTTATATATAATAAATGGGTAGTTAATATAATAAATGTAAGAGGACTTCTTAGAAGGTTCTACTTCTAGAAGATTTCTCCTCTAGAATGTTCTTAGGTGATGGTAGAACTATATAAAGGGGTTCAAGCAATGTAATTATATATGAAGAGAATTATTGTATTTGGAGCGGCATCTCAATAGGAGAATGCCCCCTCGAAGAGGCAAGTGAACAGGAGAGGATCACTTCCATAATAGGATCCATTGTATGATGTTGCCCTACCTCAAGGGTTTGGTAATAATATACTGTGGTTTCTTCTATCTTGCTCTATGGATCTATTGTGTATTCAGTATTTGTGGTAATTATATTTGTAGATCTATTCAGGTTCTTAACAAGTGGTATTAGAGCACTTTCCTTGGCAGGCATTGTGGGCAAATATTTTTATTTTTGCAGAATTTTTTTTGGAGAAGAAAAAAGAGAGCCGCGACATTCCAGAAATTTTTGGTATATTTTTGTGAAAAAATTGCAGAAACAGGTTGTATATCTGAGTTCCTCTTAGAAAAACACCCAAGTTGAAAAAAAAAAGCGTCCTAAACGAAGTCCGGGAAGTCAAGATATTGAAGTTTTAAAATCTGCAATTTTTTAGGGTTTTTTCCGCGGACGGTGGCGCAATTTTTTTTTATATATGTAGAAGTTGGAGGGATAATTTGTACAAACAAATTAAATATATGAGTTCCTCTCACAATTTCACCCAATTTCAAAAAACAAATCAGCCAAAATGGAATTCGAGAAGTGAAGTTATGAGCATTTTAAATTCAGCTGTTTTTTAGGGTTTTTCTGGAAAACGCCGCGATTTTCTACAGTAAGTTATTGTTCTAATTTTTGGGTTTTTTGTGACGGCTATGGGACCGAAGAGTTCATAGGGTGATCAGATGGATATTTCCTCTCAAACCTTCAAAGAAATTCTTGAATCATTCAAATCCCAATTTCATGACACATTGAATGACAAATTGGATGCCTTTGTAGATGGTCTCAATGATAATTTTTGTAGTATTCAAGATTCATTGGATAACATGCAGGAGAGATTTCTTATGGCAGACCTTAGGGATGAATATAATCAAGAAATATATGCTTGGTATGATTTTGAGGCCGATTGTGATGATTGGTATATGGATAGTTGTGATTTCTGGGATGACAACCACTTTCATATTTTATTTGATGACTCTACTCCACCTTCTATAGAGAACATCAGGAGCTAGTTACCAGCGTCCAACCTGCATATTCTACAATGGTATTGTTCCTTCCAGATTCATCTTTTATCATCTCCCACTATGTGGATGGATATTGTTATTTGGATCCACATGATAGGTGTCAGTATTGGGAGCATCATTTTCAGTTGGTTATTGGGTGCCGATATCTTCCATGTGGGGTTCACATGAGAAATTGGACATGGGACCCTGGTTTACAATGGCGGTTGGAATACTTCAGCATGGTGTTTTCCATTTCTCAATTGGAACTTGGTTCTCTATTCTACTTCAACACTATGGTCCACACTTATCCATGAGACCCTGGTATATGGTTGTACATCAAGCGTTGAGGACAACGCTTTCATAAGGGGGATGGAATGTAAGGTAGCTAGAGAGGTAGTGGGGGGGCCCAGAGGGCCCATAGTGATAATAGTGGAGACCATTCAATGTAAGGTGGACTAGGTCCAGTATATTATTAAATAAGGCCCACTATGGTAGTTAGATATAATAAATTGGTAGTTAAATATAATAAATGTAAGAGGACTTCTTAGAAGGTTCTACTTCTGTTGGCAGCCAATTCAATTTTTTTTCTATTGTCCTATAAGCTGCCTACACCTATGTCTTCCGAACTTCAAATTTTCGTCGCATTTTTCAAATAGACGATATTTTCATTTCTTGTGACACTTGCAAATTTGTTTCCATTAAGTTTTCACGACTGTAAGCATGAAAACCTCCCCTTTCGAGGTCACGTTTCGATCACTATTTGAATTGTCGTTATCTTTTTATTGATATTTTCTATGGCGCTTACCTTTGGTTTATCGTTATGTGGCTGAAAGGATTTTCGAACTATGCCTATTTGGACATTCTTATCTTGATTGCATAACTTGATTTTATTAAACTTGTGAGGCATTGAGCATATATATTTATATTTTTGGGACTTGCCTAGTCATTGAATTGCATAGGGGTCATGATTTATTTTTATTTTTATATATATGATGTGATCCTTATTGTTATTATTTTATAACTCTTTCCTTGTCAATTTTATGAGTATCGATTGGCACAATGGTTTAAAACTTTTGATTAAACATTTATACAATGGTGCATGGTTAACATTTGGGTTTGATTTCACGTTGAATGACATTGGTTTGAAAAACTATAGTTAATGGCGCGTTGGCATATCACTCACCATTTGATTCTTTGGTTGGCAAACGATTGGTTTTGAGATATGCTATGATTGATTGAACAGATGTGGAATTCGCCAGTTGTACTTTGCCATAACTATTATGCATGGAAGTGAATAACTACACCACCCTCGCATGCGCACATTAATGTGTTCCCCCTTTGATCGTTCATTGCTGTTAGACCAAATGACTCTGCTCCTGTGCATTGGTAAATTCGAACCAAACACTTACCATGTGCTCGCACCATGGCCCCTGTCGTCCGAGTTGAACCCAATGGGAGCCAGGCTCTATTGATGTTTGACAGTGCCCGCAGTGACCTCGAGGAAAATGGATGGCTTCCATTTATACAAAAATTCGAGGGTTTTAACCTCTGCGTAGCTCGACAATTTGCTTTGACCTTTGATGGCTGTCGAGCCAAGGTCGGCGATGTTCAATTGCAAATTGACGAGCAGTTTATCAGTCTTGCTATGGGTTTGCCTGCCACTGGACAACGATGGTCCAAGAATTGCAAAGTAGAGGAGGTCCCTTGAACACTGCTCTTCTAGTCGCGTAAGGTTATTTCCTGTGATAAAGGTTTGCCCGTGACCATGCTTAAACAGCGTTGGCATGATTTATTGATGATAATCAAACAGTTTATCACCTGCGAAGGTCAGTACGGGTTTGTTTTCTTACACCACCTTCGTTTGCTTATGGTTTTTATGGGTTTTGAGCTCAATATGCCTTATTATTTGCATAGAAGCCTGTTTAAAATGTCAAAGAAGTACAAAATAAATCAGGCTGATAGTAGCCTTTTTCATTATGGGCTGGTTAAGATTATTGTTGCCTGTTATTTGAGTCTACGCGGAGATTGTTGGAGTGATTTCCTTGCTCGTAATGATTTTGAGGATTCAAACCCTCCACAGGTTGACAAACCTGTGGTGAGCGAGGACAAGTCTGTACCCCCAGTACCATACAACATCATGCTACCTAAACCCTTGCCCGACTCACCTATCGACCTACCCCACTCTGTGACTAAGGATGTCAAGACTGTTAAGCCTGTGGGCAAAAATCCCAAGGCAAAATCCACTGTAAACGCCAAAGGCAAAAAGAATGCCCATTTAATTTTGCGAATGGCAAGAAATAAGCCAAAACCTCCTGTCGATCCAAACCCTATCGTGTTGAGTGAGGACTCCGATTCGAAAGTGGAGCATTTATTGGCTAGCGAATACCCCTATTCGCAAGGTTTGTGTGTCGAACCCTCTTATGACTTTGTGTCAAACCTACCCCCTTGCCTACAGGACGACCCTAACTACCCAGGCATTAAGCTGCCTTGTGAAGCCCTCGGTCATTTATCCAAACCCTCTCCTGCTCTGTCTAAATCTACAGTGCCACCCTGTGATCAATGCAACTCGTGGTTAGAGAGATATTATCTTGATGTGCCAATTATACAGTCAAGAATTCACTCTTTGGAGGACCAGGTTGCACTGCTTACCAGTCAAAAGGATAAGCTACAAGCCTCTTACAAGAAACAAAGGACGACAGGCTCCATCTTGTTTAAAAATGTAGAATCAGCCATAGCTGTCGTGAATTCTAAGTTGGCATAATTGAACAGCCTCTGCATCACACAGGTACATTTCGATATCACTTGTTTATGTAATGATTCGAATTCGGTTTCAAACAACCTCGTTGACAACATTGATTGGCTCTATCACATTGTATGCACTCTGTACATAGCTTTGCTTTGATTAATGGAAGTTTGTTTTCCCAGTTTAGCTTTTATTGGATTTTCATTGATTTGATTGATCTTGGTGTGGATTTAATTTGTTTGATTTAGTTAAAATGGATGCTCTGCTGTCAATTGAAGTCATTTGTATCTATTCTAGACAGGAGTTGTTTTTCATATTTCAATTTTGAACACAATCACATTTCGATTCGATTTGGTTATAATGCATACGCTATGATTGGAAACAGTTTTGATATGGTTAATTGTTATGGTTTTATGTCCCATATGACTTTCGAGCAATAGGAATACAATGCGGATTATTTTCAATGTGATTCTGTACAAATTCACCCAAATTGTGAATAGATTCAATTCATAACAACTATGCTATAAACTCAGCCGGTTAATTCGCATTGGTTTGTTGTTAGTTCCGCCATGTTATCAGTTGGATTCATATTGCAATGAATATGCTGTTTGAATTTGATTCATAGAATGAGTTTAACTATATCCAAATTCACGATCTATTTCCATATTAAACTCAGTCGTGATTTGTTTTGATTATTTGCCCACTTTGCAATTATAACTTCTGTTGATTCTATTAAGATTGTGATCACTATTAATCGATCCTGTCTGTTGACTGTGCAAGGATCAATGATCGAAATATATGACAAATTTCGGCTGATGCTGTTACGTATGTTTTTATTTACCCATAATCGAAACAGTCTTTCCATCTGTGTATTCGATTAAACGATGTGAATCTTTTGTTATTTCATTATAGCTATAACATGTGGAAAGTGGTTGTGATTGGATTAGATCGTATCACAAATGATATGACTCATTATCGATTTCATTTGGATATTAAATAGTCTTGTCACTGTTTGACCCAATTTTATGGTAACAGAGAAACAGAGTATTCTTACCCCTGTTTTCGATTGAATCGCTTTTGATTTTGTTTAATCTTGAATGATAAAATAATTTGAATCTTGAGTGATTCATTTTAAATGATCATTGGAAGATAATTGGATTTGGTTCTTTTAAAAGATTTGATTTGATTTTAATTCTGATCTTGTATGTTATTTTAGACTAGCTACAGAATCGGATGATTCTGTAGCTAAGTCTGTAAGATTAGATTTTTTTGGTTTTATTAATAAAATACCTTTCTAATTTGTTATTATTGGTCTATTGCAGATGAATTCGAAATTGCAGTGGATTTGATGAGCAGTTAGGGGATATTTGAGATATTTTACTTGCATTTTAATTTCCTAGTTTAGTTGATTTTGGGAATATCTTCCCAGATTATGTAAACAGTTTGATACTATCCACGGGGACGTTTTACCCTGTGGAGGGACTTATAAATACTTATTATTTTTGTAATAATGATATCCTCATTCAGGGGAGAACAAGCATATGGAATTCTAATACAGACTGAAGTAGAATTTGGTGTTTTGTTACAGCTTTAGCTTCTCATGATATCAATATTTTGTTTCATGCTATGTATATCAATTTGTATTTGGTTAATGACTACTTTAGCTATCTTAATATTTTGAAAATGATATAATTTAATCAATATAATCCATATCTGATTTCTTCCTGCATATAAAAAACATAGCAATTGCTTAATTCAGTTTGTGAATGACAGATTTCTCTTCTTCATAAGTTGAATTATTAAGTATAAGTTTTTGCATAACAGGTTTCCCTTATTGCAGAGATTTATAAATCATATAATTGTTATGATTTTTTATGTCTTGTTTGTCCTATAAACAACTCAAAGAGCATTGCAGCCTATCATTTACGAGAAGCTTCTGGATTACCCAGTGCGAGTTTCCTTCCTCCAACCAGCTTTGAAGTCATCATACACAGGGAAAATTGGGAGCGTTTCAAGGTCAGTTAGTCACTTGTTTGTTTACTGTTTTTTATTAGTAGTTTAGATCAGATATAAGTTTAGTAGATTTATAGGTAGAATTAGTATATTAGATTGTTTAATTTCAGTAAATATATTAGATCGTTTAATTTTAGTAAGTTTTATTTCTTATTCATAAAATCATAAAATCAAAAATATCTCTAGCTGTCTTAGGATAGAAAGCACATGAGTTTTACAGGTTTTATCTAAATCTGCCAGTTGTGTATATTATATATTTGTGAATAAGTTGTAGTATAACTAGTAGTTAGATGGCTAATTATTAGAGTTAGTGTAATAGTAATTAGTATATAGAATAGTTAGAGTAGTTTATATTTAGTTTTAGTTTAATTTATTTAGTAGTTTGTTTTAATTAGATTAGTGTATTAGTTTTTTTTAGTATTAGTAATAGTTGTTTTATTTATTGTTTTTTAGTTTAGTTTCTTGTATTTAGTTTTAGTTTGCTTGTTTTATTTAATTTCAGTTTGTTTTATTTGTTTTAGTTAGATTAGTTAGTTTAGATTAGTTTTCTCTTTGGTTTTCCTAGGACCTTAGAGCGGCCAATGGAGCCATTAAACCCGTCAGGGTGGTTCATTCCAAACGGATTGGGTTATTAGACAACCCCGGACCGGTTCCACTCTCTCAGTTGACAGACGGTCATTTTCGCCCGTCAACAACTTCTAGACGATTCCTCCTCTAGAATGTTCTTAGGTGATGGTAGAACTATATAAAGGGGTTCAAGCAATGTAATGATATATGAAGAGAATTATTGTATTTGGAGCGGTAGCTCAATAGGAGGATGTCCCCTCGAAGAGGCAAGTGAACAAGAGAGGATCCCTTCCATAATAGGATCCATTGTATGGTGTTTCCCTACCTCAAGGGTTTGGTAATAATATAGTGTGGTTTCTTCTATCTTGCTCTTTGGATCTATTGTGTATTCAATATTTGTGGTAATTACATTTGTAGATCTATTTAGGTTCTTAACATATTCTCCTCAGCTCATTCAAGAATAAAAATGAAGAAACGATAAGTAATGATCAGAGCTCCAGAAGATTAATTCCATCCATCAAGAAGGAAGACAAGACAATACCAAAGAAGTTTTATCAAAACAAGTATCCTTACATTTTTCCTGGTTATTGCTTTGCATGCTCTAATTTTGGACACAAAGCTATAAATTGTAGAGCATATAGAAAGAAAAATATGAAGGTTAAGAACTACATTCGTAAAGATAAACAAGTAGAAAAATCAGTTAGAGGTAGAAACTATAACCCCTTTGCACCCTTACAAGGAGGGGACTTACAATGCTTCAGATGTCATAACCATGGACATAAGGCCCTAAATTTTATGGTAATGGAAGTCTCAAAACAACCAAAGTTCTTTAGAGAGAAAAAGAAACTCTGGAGAGGAAAAACATCTAAAAGGGAATGTCTTGTTGCCCTAAAAGCTCAAGATAAAAGAGACCTCTGGTATGTTGACAGTGGGTGCTCAAAACATATGACAGGTAACAAGGAAAAAATTTTAGAATTTAAGAAACAAAAAGGTAAATTTACATTTGGTGATAATGCTTCAAGTAACATACTTGGAAAAGGGACTGTGATTCTAGGAAAAGACAAAGCCAGAAATGTACTACTTGTCGATAAGTTGAAACCTAGTTTGTTAAGTGTCAGTCAAACCTGTGATCAAGGGCATTTCTGCATCTTTGATTCTCAAAAGTGTGAAATTGGGAGAGAAGACACAGGAAAATTAGTTGGCACTACTCCTAGAACTCCTGAAAGTGTATATATACTAAATGCTAAATTAAAAGAGGAGTGTCATATAAACTCAGTAGATGAAAGTTGGCTATGGCATAGAAGGTTGGGGCATATTAACTTTGGCAATCTTGTGAAATTCAGCAATCTTGGTGCAATAAGAAACTTGCCAAAAATCATAAAACCTTCAAATACTATGTGTAGACACTATCAAATAGGGAAACAAACTAGAGTAAGGTTCAAGGCAAAAGAATACACAACCTCGAAACCATTAGAACTTGTTCACACTGACCTATGTGGACCTACTAGAACCAAGATCTTACAAGGAGAGTCTTACTTTATGTTATTCATTGATGACATTACTAGGATGAGTTGGATATGTTTTCTCAAAGAAAAATCAGAAGCACTCAACAAATTCAAAGCTTTTAAAACCCTTGTTGAAAATGAAAAGGAGACAAAAATAAAATGTCTTACATCAGACAATGGCGGTGAATTTACCTCAAGAGAGTTTGATGTCTTTTGTGAAACTCAAGGAGTAAAAAGACAATTCTTTGCTACTAGAACGCCTCAACAAAATGGGATTGCTGAAAGAAAGAATAGAACAGTTCAGGAGGCTGCAAGGACCATGCTAAATGAAGCAAAATTATCAGATGGATATTGGAGGGAAGCTGTAAGCACAACAGTATACATATTGAACAGAGGTCAACTCAGGATTAATAGTGATAAAACCCATTATGAACTATGGTTCAGAAGAGCTCCATCAGTAAAATACTTCAAGGTTTTTGGAAGTAAATGCTACATCAAAAGACTAGATGAGAGTCTTGGAAAATTTGATGCCAGATATGATGAAGGTATTTTTCTTGGATATGCTTCAAATAAAAAGGCATATGGATGCTACAATCTCAGATCACATAAGATTGTTGAGAGTGCAGATGTTAAGGTGGATGATATAAAAATGATAAAAAACAAAAATCAAGAGACCATACCTAAAAATAAAGATGAAGATGATGATGAGACATTCAACACTCAACTAGAAGAAGTAGAAGAGAATGAGAAAGAAAGGGAAGAATATGATATGGATACTAGTGAAAGCGAAGAAGGTATTCAAGATGAAGAGATAAGAGAATAATTCCCAAGAAGAGATACAAAGACACCATCAAGGATTACTCAAAAGAATCATCCCGAAGAACTGATTATTGGAGATATGAATGATGGAGTGCAAACAAGAAGACAACTTCTATATCAAACATAAATTTCACTTCTGTCACATGTTGAGCCTACCTCAATCAAAGAGGCATGTAAAGATGAAAATTGGATAAAAGCTATGAATGAAGAATTGGACCAAATTGAAAAAAATCAAACTTGGGAACTAATTCCAAGACCGAAGAACAAAAATATCATTGGAACTAAATGGGTATAAAAATAAAATGAATGAAGATGGGCAAGTAATTAGAAACAAGGCCAAATTAGTATGTAAGGGGTATGCTCAGGTTGAAGGAGTAGACTATGAAGAAACATTTGCACCTCTGGACAGATTAGAGGCAATTAGGATGTTCTTAGCTTTCTCCAGCTATAGAAAATTTNACTTTAAATTTTCTATAGCTGGAGAAAGCTAAGAAAATTTAAAGTGTACCAAATGGATGTCAAGTCAGCATTTCTCAATGGAAATTTAGAAGAGGAAGTCTACATTGAGAAACCAAAAGGATTCCAATTAACCAACAAAGGGGACTATGTCTATAAACTAAAGAAAGCACTCTATGGGTTAAAACAAGCACCTAGAGCATGGTATGCAAGGCTAGATTCTTTCTTACAAAAACATGGCCTAAAAAGGGGATCAGTAGATAACAAACTTTATTGTAAACTTGATGGAAATAACATGATCATTGTGGAAGTGTATGTTGATGATATAATATTTGGTGGTGATGATGAAAAAATGAGTAAGGATTTTTCTAGGATGATGCAGCAGGAATTTGAAATGTCTTTGCTTGGGGAACTGAATTTCTTCCTTGGATTAAAAATAATAAAATCCAAAAGTGGAGTCTTTATTCATCAGTCCAAGTATATTAAAGACATGCTTAAGAGATTTCAATTAGAGAAATGTAAACCTGTCAGTACACCTATGACAGTTGGATGCAAATTAAGTAAGGATGATGAGTCTAAAATTGTAGATCCAAAACACTACAGATCAATGATTGGTAGTTTGCTCTATGTAACATCTTCCAGACCTGATGTCAAGCAAGCTGTTGGAATGGTGGCTAGATTCCAAGCAAAACCAAAGGAGAGTCATGTTCAAGCTGTAAAAAGAATCTTCAGATATTTAAAAGGAACCATAGATCTGGGTTTTCAGTACCCTAGCAAGGACTCATTCCCATTAAAAGAATATTCAGATGTTGATTGGGCAGGAAGTATAGATGATAGAAAAAGTACGAGTGGCAAAGCATTATTTTTGGGAGAATTACTGGTTGCTTGGATAAGCAAGAAACAGTCTTCAATTTCTCTGTCAAGCACTGAAGATGAGTATATTGTAGCAGCAGAATGTTGCACACAAGTGGAATAGATGAAACAAACTCTACAAGATATCAAAATAATATTTGAAGAACCCACCATTATCCATTGTGATAATACAAGTGCGATAAGTCTTTCCAAGAACCCTGTTCAACACTCAAAATCGAAACACATTCCCATAAAATACCATTATCTAAGAGACCAGGCTGAAATCAAGAACATTAAATTGGAATATGTTCTAACACAAGAACAAGTGGAAGATATTTTTACAAAACCCTTAAATAGAGATGTATTTGAATATCTCAGGCAAAAACTGGGAGTAATTCTTCTTCCTACTTAAAATCCCTCAAGAATCTAATGCATAAGTGGGAACCTATCTAGGGGGAGATAAAAATCAACGTTAGAAAGAGTTACTCAATTATGACAGGCAAAGTGTGATTTTAGGAGCAAATACCAGGTGTCAAAATAAAATAAAATAAAAAATATTTATACACAAAAATCATAAGAAAATAAAAACCCTTTGCCATTGATGCCAAAGGGGGAGAGTAACTTCAGAGGAAAAAAGCATCACCACAGGGGGAGATTGTGTATGAAGTTTGGTATGTTTCCCTCAATGACAAAGGGGGAGATTGTTGGACAGATTGTCATTGATGTCAACAGTTGTATTGATGATCTGTTATAAATGATGAATTACCACAGTTGGAGACTGTCATTGATGTCAACAACATATTAGTCAGCAGAAGATGTCAAACATTATGCAGAGAAGGAAAATTGCAATGCACAGTAATACAGAAGTATTTTGTGTCTATTTTTTATCACGCAGGATCAACAATCCAATAGCGCAAGCTCAAGAGGAAGAACAAACTTTAGAGATGTCGTCAGGATCAGTGGAAAGACTGCACAGTTTGTTCAATGCATAGGAAATGGTCAGAAGTCATAGTAGTCGTCTGATCAAAGAAATTAACGACGCTGACTGTCTCATGTAATGAGATTAATCCCAACAGTTGTTAGATCTAAGCCCGAAGATCGACCATTGTCGGATCCAGAAGAAGAAGCACATTCTTTACGTGCAAGATGAAGTGGGCTTACAAAGTTCTGAAAGCAGGAGGACCGTCCATATTCAAGAAGGACACGTGGCAAGCGATTATCATTTCGCTGACTGAAAGTCAAAGGAAGGAAATTCTCTAACCTTCCAAATCCCAAAATGAGAAATGTGAAATGCCCTTTGGCTTAGGTGGTGGTCATCGACGGTGGTCATGTGAGGGGAAGGAGATAGCAAAGCTAAGCTCCATTTCGGGGATCGTGAATTGGAGTGTCGAGACCCTTCATCACAAGAATGCCGAAATGCAAAATGCGAAATGTGAAACACCTTTTGGCATAAGATGTGGTCACCACTGGTGGTCACATGAATGGAAGGAGCTAGCATATCTAGGCTCCATTTGGGGTACCGAAAATTCCAGAGGAAGGAGTCAAGGAGACTCACGGGAGAAACCCCAAAACGCAAGATCACGATGATATTTGGACCATCAGATCATTGGAGATCTCAACTGTTGATTCGAGAAAGGAATATGTCACACTACGTTAGCAAGTTATGTCACAATGAGAATCCCAAAAACCCGTCAGCTGTAGGATTAAATCCAATACCCGTTAGTCATTGGATCGCGTTAAAGTGGAATACCGGACTTCAGGCAGGGATGATTTTAGGGGCTAAAGTTTTCTCATGGGCTAATTTTCCATGGTTTTTCCAAAAACAAGATTTTCTATTTTAAAAATTATTCACCCAAATTCTATAGGATAAAATTATTTTACCTTAAAAATCGCCAAAATTTTATAAAAACTATATAAAATACTTAGAAATTTGAATATTTTTACAAAAAGTCGCCAATCATTTGTAGTTAGCATATGAAGGATTAGTAAGATTCGCCAAGGTTTCTAAATTTTAAAATAAATTTCCATCCTTAAAATCATCCCTGACTTCAGGAAATCAGAGATTGCGAGTTGAAGGAAAGAGCATGTTTCTTTCTGAAATACCAAAATGCGAAATTGCGACAAAACCGCCTGGCCATCGGATCTTGAAATCATTGGAGGGTCGTTGGATTGAACAAGGCAAAACGACACAACAGACCACGTCAACTAAGGACACATGACATACTTAGACACTGACAAGTGTCAAGTTGATATGGCATTACAGGCACATGTATATCGTGTATATGAATGACATGTGTGTTGTGGGGAAATAATACCCTACGGACTAACAAGCTAGGGCTGAACTTGTACGCAGATCATGACCTTATAGAAATCACTTTTAACCTATCACCCCAATACTCAAACCCCTTTTTCACACACAAGCATGGAAAAGACCTACCAACCTTTTTATATCGACGTTTGATGTAGATCCTCCATTGTGATTTATCCGCTTGCTCTCGCTGCTCCTTCCAAAGACAATCCTGCAATCAAGACAAAACACTACGCATGCATGTTATTCTTCTACCTAAGGGTTAGAGATAAAGCATAAATCAAATAAAATATATATCACACGTGCATTGGGACGGGAAAAGTATTCTTTATTAATCTCAAGATGAATCAACTTACAATAATGATAGAGACCGGCCACCGTTCCTCGATCCTGATCCTGGGCTCCTCC
>JASDQU010196771.1:71-19559 GCA_032191745.1 Picea mariana | reverse complement strand
CGATAAGACAACAATGTTGAAAACAACATCGTGTGCCAACTCATTTTGTGAATCCCTATCATTCATCGAAGCATGGTAATGAGGACCTTATTTATTGATTCGACTTGGCCGTTGGCTTGTGGGTAATAGAGTGTTGAGTTTTCATGGAAAAAACCCAACTTTTTAGTGAGTTCAGACATCATGAAGTTCTGAAGTGGCTGTCGTGATCAGTAATGATAGCCCGAGGAACACCAAAATGAGAAATGATGTGACTGAATATGAATAATGTTGCAGTGCTTCTAGTGTTGTCAAATGTTGGCATCGCCTCAGCCCATTTCGTAAAATAATCTACGGCTACAATAATGTATCCATGCCCCCCACTTGAGTGAGGGTGACATGTCATGAAATCGATACCCCATTTCGCAAAAGGACCAACAGAGACCACAAGGTGTAGAGGAGTAGGGTGTGATCGTATTTTATGGTTGTAGGTTTGGCAAGCATGGCATTTTTGGACAACGATTATACAGTCATTGAATAAAGAAGGCCAAAATTACCCTGCATGTAAGATCTTCTGGGTAGTAGCATACCTAGACATGTGACCACCACAAGCTCTAGAATGGCAATCGTTGAGGGCTTTCTCAGCTTCCTCAAACATGAGACAACATCAAAAAATGAATTCAATTCCACGATGATAAAGAGTATCACCGAGGATAATACACTGACAGGCTTGGCAGTGTATTCGACGACAGTCAGTGCTAGACAAATCGGGTCAGAAAGTATGGGTTTGGAGATATATGATGATATCATCATACTAAAGGTCATCGGAACTAATCAGGAAAAGGGATTCATCAGGTAATGAATCGGCTGCTACATTTTCTGTCTCAGAGTAGGGAAGGTCGCATATCAACTCGACAAACACCAAGGATTTCTTAGACTTAGCGTGTTTGAATTCTAAGTCAAACTCCTAGAGTATTACGATCCATTTGGAGTATTTTCTCCCTAGCAATTGGCATGTAAGAATGTGTTGCATAGGGTTGCAGTTAGAAGTTACCGTAGTCTTGCGAGAGAGGATATAGTGCCAGAAACGTTGAACAACTTGGAAGGCTACCAAGGCCAATTTTTCAACATGTAAATACTTGGTTTTGGTAGTCGTGAAACTCTGACTCAAGTAATAAATGACATGTTCATCATGAGAATCATCCTCCTGGATGAGAACTATAGTGATGGTATAGTTTGAGGCTGCGAGGTAAAGGAAATAATCTTGACTGTAATAAGGTGGGGAGAGTAGTGGGGTACGTGTCAAAGACAGTTTCAAGTATTCAAAAGCTTTGTTGGAAGTGGTATCCCATATAAACTCAGAACCTTTCTTAAGAAGTCATGTAAATCCAAGGGTTAGCTCAGCATACTTTGGGATGAAACGATGAAGAAAGTTTGCCTTCCCTTGCAAACTTTGTAACTGGCGAAGCGAGGAGGGAGGAGGGAGATTGAGAATCACCTTGACCTTCAAAGGATCTACCATGATCCCTTGACGTGAAACAAAAATCCTAGAATTCAGTCAAATTCTACGCAGAAAATACATTTGTGGGGATTCAAGCGTATATGGTAAAACCGACATCGAAAAAAAATGGAGCAGAGGTGTATTGGATGATCGACACAGCGCATGGAATGAGCGAGTAAGTCATCGAGATATGGCTGCACAATTTGCTTGATATCATGGAAGGCATAATACATAGAACATTGAAATGTTGCACCGGTATTCTTTAAACCGAAAGGAAGTTTCTGATAGGAAAAAGTAACCCAAGGACAAATAAAAGCGGTCTTATGTTGGTCTGTGGGAACGATATTGATTTGATTATATCCGGAGAAACCATCCATCAGAGAAAAGATTTCACTTCTGGCACAATCGTTGACGATCAGGTCAATGAAGAGGGTAGGAAAGTTGTCTTTGGGACAAGCTTTGTTAATGTCCCTATAATCAACGCACATGGGGATTGTGCCTTGCTTCTTATCGATCGAGACAAGATTGGAAACCTAGTCAGTGAGAGCCACTGGATAAATAAAGCCGGCTTTGAGAAGTTTCTCGACTTCAAGCTTGATAGCGACTACTTTACGTGGGTGGACTGGACGAAGTCGTTGCTGGACGGGTTTAGCATCGGGGTATGTCCTAATCTCATTTATCACAATTTCAGGGTCAATACCCAGTATTTCTTCATAGCTCCAGGAGAAGACGTCTTGTAATTATTTGAAAAGAGACTTATAGGTGACAATTTCATTAGGGGAACATGAAGCTCTGATATTCACATTTTAGACAATTCCAGGTTTTATGGATATGTCAAGGGTGATGGTGGGTGAGATATTACTTAAGTTCCCTTCATAGAACAGATCATGTGTAGATTCAGGAATGGTAGAAATGACGACAATGGTCGACGGGGTCAAGATCTGTTGGTGACCCTCGATGGTGTGTTGTTCTAGAAAGAGGATGGAACGATGATGTCCATCGTCCCGGGGGGTGTCTTCTATAACAGACATAATAATCTCGTCCATGGGAAAAATGACGTGGAAAAGATCTGGAGATAAATCACCAAGAGAGGGAGTAGCAGGGGTTGTCGATTGAATGGCTTGATAAGTGAATTCGACCAGACTCAAAGGGATTTGGTCGCTGTAAAGAAGATGATCTCTAGGGTTGGGTACCATCCATAGGTCATGAGACGTAGGGTTCCGTGAATCAGGTGGAAATCATGTTGATCGAGGCGACAGACAGATGTGGAACATCGGGTGGTGGGATGGGGAAAGTACTCATTAACAAGGAGTCTTTAAGAAGACCCATACCGATGTTCTAGTATTCAACGGGGGGGTTTGCAATGAACGGTACGTTGCCAGTACATGCATTGGAGTGAAAGAAGGATAATTGGTTGATGGTAATTACCTTTCCTTGATGTGGGAAATGTATGACATAGAAAAGAGTCAACACAACTGCATGCATGGAATCGATCCAGCTATGGCCAAGTAGAAGGTTCTAATCAAGAGGAGCATCAAATACCTCCACTTCAACATGGATCGTTTTTACTTCTAACGTAATAGGAAATGAAGGGAGGACACCATAAGGCTTAAAACCAGAGCCATTGAAGGATTTGAGCATGTTGTGGGATTCAGTCAAAGGAGGAGAGTCGATGGGTTTCCAGTAGGTAATAGACATGACACACATCGAGGCACCCTCATCGATAACTATTCTACAAATGTTTTTTTTGAAGACAATAACTTGTATTTGGAATGCGAGTTGAGGGGGTAACCTTGGAATGTGATCTTCCAAGTCAAAAATTACTAAATTCGTATCCATAGGGTCAATTCCACCAATAACTTTCAATAGTGCCTTCCATTGTATAGGACAAATCTGAAGGACTTCGAGGGCTGACATCGTGGATGGTGCTTGGGCCAGATCTTCGACAATACTGTATTTCTCGGCATCACGTGCATGGGGATTGAAAGCCAATTTTTGAACAACACCCTTTGGAGGAGGGCAAAGAACTGTATCTAGGTTTGGTCATTCAAGATGAAGAGGACCGTTGGTAGGTGGAGTCATGGGATATGGTTGAACCAACGAAGGCAGTATCACATCAACTTTCTCTTTGGAGGAAGAATAATCTTTGGCTCGAGTGGTAAGTGTAATGTCATTCTTCTTTGAATCGCCTGTACACATTAAGACATAGGATGTATTGGCGGGGGAAGGTTGGTCATGAATGACCAACTGGGCTTGTTGTTGCTATAGGAAGGGTTGTGACAAAATGGTCGAAGTGGGGGGCTTCGTGGTTCCTTGAAGGAACTTAGTAACTTCGACTCGTTGTGGACAATCCTTAGTGTAGTGATCATCACTATAGATAAGACAAGGGTATTGGGGTTTGCGCTTATCTCTATCGTCAATAGGTGTTGTTTTAGTTTTCTTAGTTTGTGAATTATTTATGTCCTTATTCTTACCCTTTCCCTTTCAAGATTTGTTTTTTCCAGCAGGGGTAGATTGAACAGAATTTACCTCAGAGGTCTTGCCAGTGGGAGGGGTAGGAGATGGAGAATTTTGAGCATTAGAAGAAATGGGTTTAGGGTTGTTGCTAGAGGTTTGGATGGAATGAGGTTGGGTATGGAAAGTGCCAATCACACCGTCGGCTGCATGAGAAGCAGCAGGAGTAATTGAAGTAGCAGAAGTAGAAGGACGAGGCGCATCAGGGAGTAAGTCGTAAAGAGTACCCGTTTGTGAGTAAACGAGGTCAAGGTATTGAGCACGACTAATGGCCTGTTCTTTTGTGACAACTCCACCCATGGTGATGTCATGATCGATGTCATTCACGAATGATTTTGTGAACCACTCTGCCAGCAACTGATCGGGAATTTTGAGTTTGATGAGACGTCGTCTCCATCGCCACTCATGAATGTGATCAGAGATATGGGTGGCCTTAGTTTGTTTGAAAGAACTCAAGATATCAGTTCCCATTTCGTAGTGAATCGGTAACTGGTAGTGGGTGAGGAAATACATAGCAAGGGTGTTGAAGTCGGTGAAGAAGCCTCGTGGTAATTCTATATTCCACTTGGTGGCGGAACCTGTGAGGGTTCGCTGAAAAAGGCGTAAATGAATAGAGTCATCCATCAAGGAGTTGGATGAGCATGAGAGGTGAAAAGTCATTACATGATTTTTCGGGTTCTCTCTTCGCTTACCATCGAATTTAGGTATATCGAATGGTAGTTTGGTCTGTATGGTGGTCCATTGAGGAGAGTGACGGATCAGATCATTTAAAATTCTCGATAGATCCGGGAGGTCCAGGGTGGCTAAGAAAGGTAACTGTCTATTCACATGTGGGTATTGGTGACTTTGGGGGGGAAGTCTCGTCGGTAAACCAGTGGGACCATAAGAAGTTTTCATATAATGCAAAGATCTGGGCAGATTCGGTTATTGGTGTGGAAGCAAGTAATTCATAGGGTTGTACCCTTGAACAGGGGCGTGGGGTGGAGCATTTGAGCCTAGGATTAGACGTACCTAGATAGGGTTGGCCTATACTAGGGGGTATGACAGAGCTAGCCTGAGGTTGTTTCCCCCTAGTCGAGTGAGGATTATGTTGTATAAGATGATTCTAATACTGGTTCAAGGATGGAGGTATGTTTTTTCCATAGGGTGGGTTCGGTGGGGATTGCCATCCAATCGGGGGTTGCGTCTCGGTTGAGATTTGTCCTGCAAAAGGGGGTTGAGTTTGGCCTCCTTGGTGAAATTGTCCACCAACAAGAATTTTGTAATTCGGTGTGAACGATGGAATGGTGCCACTAGGATCAGTGCCTCTGATCCAGGATGGAAGAGGTCCTCTAAAAGGGGGTTGAGGAAGTGTTAGGATCAAACCGGGAATATGGTGCCCAGAAGGAGTGGAACTGCGAGGAGTCCTAGATGTGATTTGTGTAGGAGCGGGAATAGAGGCATTCAATGCATGATATCTGGGTAGAAATGTTGGGGTGACTCTGGGTGAAAATGGTGTGTCGATGGGGGCTTGGCTAGCCGTGGTAATCCCAGTGTGAGGACTCGTAGTATCTATGTAATGGACCCTTTGTAGAGGGAGAGTCAAGATGTGGTCAGCTCGCGGAGCTTCTGTACCAGGAAAATAATAAGCAGTAGTAAAAGGTACTGTGTCTGGATCAGATGTTCCGAGAAACTCAGGTGTGACAGTGATATCAATGCTTGCTCCTAAGCCAAAGAGATCCCGTATAAAAATGCCAGCGGTCCAAAAAGGATATTGACCCTCAGGTCATAGGAAAGGTCCATTTGGTGATCTAGGAGACTGAAGAACTAAGTCTTTGGAAGAATTCACTCGCATAATATGTCTCTCGAAATCAGGATGAAGTCGAAAGTCTTCTCGAGAATTGGTAATTCGGAACCGTTCTAGAGAGTTATTTATTTCCACTTGTGGAGTGGCAACATCTTGGACTTCACGTTGTTGAGGAGAGCCCTCCGGTGAGTTGGTAGGCAAGGGTTGAGAACCTTCCAGATTTTCTGGGGGTAAGCCTTGCATTCTGCGTGAACAGCGTGGAGGGTCAATTGTGATAGAATTAGAATCTTATGAAAGACATTCTATGGCCAACTTGGGTAAACAAACAACATACGCTAGTAAAATCTAGGAAGAAAAACCAAACAAACAACACCTTCCAATTTCGAAGTCAGTAGTTGGTGATAAAATCCAACGTCGCAATGATGAGACAAGAAGGGGCTGGGCTAGGGTGGAAAAGTTACATTGATTACCTGCTTAATGGACTTACACCCTGGTGCAAGATCCCACACATAATCATGGGTATACCCCCCAAGGAGCCCGAGTGAGTTTGGACAATGTTGATTCCAGGAACCATGAAGACTTGCCCGTTCACAGTCACCTTGGGTAAAACCCTAAAAAGATAGGCTACTAGGGTTACCACCAACAACAATAATGATTGGGGGGGAAGTCGACGGTCCGATCCACAAGCAAGGGCAGAGTATCTAGCCCGAAATCAACTTGAGAGGCTTCCACTCATCATTGTGGGTATACCTTCAAGTGACCCCCGTAATACGTGCAATATCTACACCGATATCAACAAAGCAGGGTGAGTAACTCTGTCAATCTCAATGCGACCTCGGGTTTGACCCTTGTGTGAGAAGGGCTTCCCAAGATAAAATGTTCCAAATGGAATTTGACACTCGTTATCACAAGATGCTATTGTGTGTTTTGTGCTTTGGAAAGTGTATCTCACTGCCTATTCCAAATCTCTAGCCTAGCTAATGTTGGTGTAAAAGAGACCTAGAAAAAGTTACTAGTTAAATTTTAAAATTGCGCCATATTATTAAAGGTTGTTGTTACTCAAAAGGAGACAGAAATGAAACCGATGTTGTGTGAGACTCTGACCCAACAATGAATAAATAGGAATGAATGATACAAATTCTTCATTCAATGAATCCTATCTACAGGAGGGAAAGAGAAGTTWTATGGAACAACGTGAATTACGATTTGTGATCTTCTTGAAAATGCAATATCAAACAATCATGAACAACGCAAATTCTCTATTCATTGTCTTTCAATACTTGAATGCCAATATTTTTGAATAAAAAGTTTCTTAAAAAAGAGAAAATGTTTTTAATTTTTCTTAGAAACCAAACAACAGTGGTGGAATTCATAACAACAAGCAACCAACGAAAAAGAAATACCCAACAAACACCCAAACTAATCTTTCAATGAAGACAAAAATAAAAAGCTGGCAAGACTAGTCTCTTCAAATGCATATGGATAACAATTTTCCAAGTAATAAGCAATTGAAAAGAACAAAAGATCTCAACTTTTAAACCAATTACAGGCTCTCAACTCAACAAGCACACAGATCTGAAAACCGAAGATTATATCCTTGTCGTGAAAAAGTCAAGAGGTAAAAATTGAGAAAACGTGATCAAGAAGAGATTTCAATTTCTAGAAACTAATCATTCATGAGATTTGAAGTCAATAAACATTCAATCACTGGCCATAGAAGTTCTTCCTAGACACACAAACAAATTTGGGCATCTGAGGACATAAAAAGCTTAATCCAAAAAAATTTCAAGTGGGTTCGCAGGATGGTAGTGGATAGACACAGGCAGAGTGCGAGAAGTTCACACTGAACTGAACCACAGGGTGCGAACTTTAGTGGTTCTCACAGGCTACAGAAGAGTGCAGTGCGAGAAGGCCTGAAATCTAGCAAATTTTGGAAAAAATAATTTTTTTTTAAATAACTTCTGGAACCAGGGAGTCTATAAGGGTCTCCTCAAGACTCAGAGATTGATGGAAATGAAAAATGGTAAGTTAAGAGCAAATGGAAAAGGAAAAACCACCAAAAATGGGTTGTATCCCCACTGGAGTCACCAATTTTGTTATCGGACAAATCGGTAGGTGCAGACACTAACAAATCTCCCTAAATCCACTTAGATCTAGAAGAAAACAAGATAGGACATGAGTCTTTCCCTAAGTTGTAGTCATTGAATCTACTAAAGAGAAGGAATAAGTGACATACCTTGATATCACTTCCTTAGGTCTCTGTTGTTCCCGCCTTGCTCTGGTGCTCTTGTGGAATCAGGTCCAAGACAACACAAACCAACCAAAGTGAAGATAGCGAAGTATATTCAATGTCAACTTATGCATATGATCAAGGAGTTATGCTATAAAATAAGAGTGATTTTATGGGAAAGGGACATGCCACTGTATTATATTAAATGAAAGTAGAAGATACAACCTGATCGCCTTGATGTGGAAAGATTCCTTTCAGTGACCCTTGCTTCCAACACACACACTTTCTCTTTGCTCGCATGAAGAAGATCCAATTCCTCTTGATAGTCCAAATAGAGCCTTTAAGCTTCTGTCCAAGTAGGGTTCTTCACACAATTTTTTCACCAGTTCTTCATTCAATCTTGCTTAACCTTTTCCATGAGAAACCTTTCAATATATAGGAGAATGAGAGATGGTTACATGGATAATGATGATCCTACCAAATCTGAGAAGTCATTAAAATGGAAACCATACAAATACCAACTCATTTTCTAGAAGATCCCCTTCTAGAACCTTAGTGACCTCTTCTTCTTTCCAAGCTTAAAAACAGGTTCTCACCCTATATATGGAGCAGACTGCAAGAATTTCACACCCTAAGTGTGGGTGGCCTGCAAGAGTGAAGGATTCTCGTACCCTATACCATAGGCAGTGTGCAAACTCATCTTAAAAATATGTTTTTGGAAGAAGATAGGAACCACTTTTCTCAGGCAAAAGGTCCTTATTGGGAGCCTGAATACATCACTATTGAGACATCACCAGAGTGACCAGAATCATGTGTAACAAAAGAACATCCTTCTTCTTCCCTTAAATAGACATTCATTGAAAGAAAAGACTGCTTATCATTTCTTATGCATGTTTTGGGAAATTGAGTCATAATATCATCAGTTTTCACTCTCATACACCTTTGAGTAAAAAATGACCACTAAAATCAATGCTAAAGTAAAATTTATCAGACTTTTTTACATTTTTTGTTAGCAAACCTAGATTGTCTTAAGGTGTAGGTCTTTGGAATAGGTTGAAAGGATAAATTTCCAAGGTTGTATAACAAACATAGAATCTTGTGTTAGGGAGAGATGAAATCCAATTGCTACATTTTCTCCTCGGAAGCCCTTCTCACACAAGGGTCAAACTTGAGGTCGCATTAAGACTAACAGAGTTACTCACCCTGCTTTGTTTGTCTTGGTGTAGATATTGCATGTATTATGAGGGTTTCTTGAAGGTATACCCACAATGATGAGTGAAATCCTTTCAAGTTGACTTCGGGCTAGATACCTTGCCCTTGCACGTGGATTAGACTATTGATTGTTTCCCCAGGCATCACTGTTGTAGTTGGTATCCTTAGTGGCCTATCTCTTTAGGGTCTTTACACAAGGTGGCTGTTCAAGGGAAATTTTTCACGGTACCTGGAATCGACGTTGGCCAAACTCACTCGGGATCCTTGGAGGGTATACCTACGTTTATGTGTGGGAGCTTGCACAAAGGCGTAAGTCCATTAAGAAGGTCGGCAATTAAACTTTTCCACCTGCTCTATCTCATACCATTCTTACTTTGTTCTCGTGATGTTGGATTTCATCACCAACTAGTAGGCTCGTTGTGAGAAGGTTATGTTTGTTTGTTTGCTTACTAGATTTTTAGCGTGTGATGTTTGTTCTCCCTAGCAGAATCTAGGTTGGATCTTTATTTTTTATGGCATCACTTCCCGGAATGACCAATTAAGGAACACCTTTGCGAGGAGAAACCTTTGTTTTTCCTTCTTATGGAAACATTTTTCCTCCTTACATTGCAACTTTGAGCCATCCAGGTCTCACAATTGGGTTACCGGTATGATTGTTTTCCACTCCTGTGATCTCAAATGGAGGTGCTTCAGATGTAAGCACACCACCCACACATCAACCTCATGTAGATCTTTCTCCTTCTTCACCCGTCAGGTCTCCTTCTATTTCCCCTTCTTCTCCTAGTGAAATCTCTAAAGAAAGTAGCTAGGGTGATCAGAAGAAGAAGAAACAGAAAGAGAAGAAGAAGAAGAACCCGAAAAAGAACAAGCCTCCAACTACATCAGATGTTAGATCCAAGCAACCAGCTACTGTTAATAGTACTAGGAGTGTAGATGAGGTCAAAAAGATTAAAATGAAGAATCTGAAACCCAAATTCCCTTGTAGTCTTTGTAAGGGTGACCACTTTTTGAAGGATTTCCCTGGTCTTCCCAGGGTCTTAGAAATGTGGTCCTCCATGTCATCGGCGCCTGCCAGACATGCTGGTGACACCCCATCAACTAGTGATGTTAAGGTTGGTAAGAAGAAGACAACTGTCAAATTTCCTTGTATGTTATGCGAAGATGATCATTATTCTAGCCTTTGTCCTCGTATGGACGAGGCATTTTCTCTTTTAGAAAATCTTCAACTTCCAACTAGTTATCGTAAGATTTTCCCCAACCCATCGTTAGTTGATAGAACGGTCAATCTGGTTCCATCCCCGGTCAGTCCAGTTGATTAGGTGGTCAATCTAGTTTCATCCACAGCTGAACCACTAACCAAGGTAGATGATCCAGTTCCATCATTGATCAACCCCACTTTTCATCTGAAGAGTGAAACCCAAGTGACTGATTTAGTCCTGTCATTGATCAGTCCCACCCTTCATATGAAGAGTGCTAACATGGTCAATCCCACTCCTCCTCTGAAGAGTGCCAAAGTGGTTGATCATGTCGTCAATCTAATCATGTCTTTAGTTGAACCAGTTGACAAAGTGGTTGATCCGATCCCATATTCAATCGATCCTGCTCTCTCGTTAGAGAGTGAAACCCAAGCAGTCGATTTGTTTCCACGTGTCAAACCCATTCTACCCTTGGAGAATGAAACCCAAGTGATCGATTTGATGTCATTATCAATCGATCCTACTCTCCCACTAGAGAGTAAACCCGATTCTTCCCATGTTTTTCTCGTTGATACATAATCTATCATGCTCATGGGCATTCCTCCTTCTCCTACAAAACCCCCTCCAAGTAATGAGGCCATCCTTTTTGATTGGGGTGTGCTAACTAGACCTCATCTTCCCTCTCACATTCCTTTCAAGATTACAATACAAGTTTGTGGTCTGGACGTTCCTCATGCGTTGATAGATGAAGGTTCATCCGTTAGTATTTTTTTCTCTATTGCTTGGCAAGCTTTGGGTTATCCTTAGATTGTAGTGGTTACCGAGTCTATTTGATTTTAACATAAGTACCAGTCACTCTTTAGGGATCCTTCCTCAGTTTCCCGTAACTTTGGGAGGGAAAATTGTCTTTATTGATGTTATGGTAGTCCGGGACCCCTTGGATTTCGATTTACTCCTTGGGCGAGATTATGTCTATGCCATGAAAGCTATTGTGTCCACTCTTTTGTGTTTGATATCTTTTGTGCACGATGGAAGAATGGTGACTATTGATCAACTTTTGTTTGTTGGCCATGACTTGACCTTTTATGCATACAATATAATATATAAAGGCATAAACTTTCAAAACAAGTCGCACCATGCATAAAATCATGCGAATTAATTTAAGAGAGTTGTGACTTTTGGATTTAAGGGAGCCTTTGCACCTCCCATGTGAATGGTATGCGTGTTTCAAAGGGCCGCCGCAAGTCCTGTATGGATGGACTGTGGAAATCTTAAAAATTACATGGGAAGCCACCACGCTTCCATTGTGAGGAGTCCGCACCTCTCGACATAGTTGGAGTGCAGAAATAGTGAAATATCTATGCACTGTTCCTCATAATCAACTGCAGAAATTCAAGGAATTGTAAATGTGCGTAAGTCTGACTAGTATGTCACCACACCTTTTCCGAGGAGGGACCTGCGGGGATGTTTGAATTTGCGTACCCTCACACATATTTCACTTTTGAATTCTCTGAGAATTTGAATCTCCTTCAACCAACTCTAACAACTCTAACCAGCTCTAATACCACTTGTTAGAATTGTCAATGGGGAAAACACAATTCTCAATGATAATTGACAATCACACACATAAGAAATAAGCACAGGGTGGTTCACCCAAATGTTGGGGTACCTCCACTAAGCATAGGCATCCATTGTCTTATTATTACAGTTATGGAGATTACATCAGATTTGGAATTCTCTCACACACTCAGTCTCTCATAGTCTTTTTTTTCCTCTACAGGCTTACATGTATTTATAGACATTTACAAGAAACTCAATAATAAATGCAATCCCTATCCATATTGTAACTTGGTCTATTTGGTTGTAACCAACGCAGAATAATAGGATCCAAATCCATCCTTGGAGGAATTAGTTGTCACCAAATCCCAACAGTTTTAAGGGGAAAAACCCATAAAATAAATAAACCCTTATCCATATATTTATATATAAACATGATTGTCAAATAAAAGCTCTAGGGTTTATACGTTTTTTTAATGTGCACAAATAAAGAAAATAAGAATAACAAAAAAACCATTCGAAATAGTGGACATGGAAGCCATACGATGCTAATTTATCCATGTAATAAAATTCTGGACTTATATTAACCAATTCATTGAGACATCGACCATATTATACAAGGGGAAGGTTTGATAAACCACGACAATAAAAGGAGAACACATATCATTGCGATCTAGGGTTTCTGTAGTCAAAGGAATTTGTGCCATGATAAACAACAATCCGAAAGTAAACAAAGTTTCAAAAAGGAAGAAATAGAGTGATGATTTTAAGCCAAGGGTTTTGAATAAAAATTACATATCAACAACCTATAGCTAAATATTTAAAATAACCATGTCTTCTACCATTATTGAACCCAAGACAAGCTTGTTAATTTTGTAACCAATAGAGAAGTCAAATTTGTTGGGGTATAAATAGAAGGAAAATGGTGAAGAAATTTGCTTAGGCCGAGAGGTTGAGGCATTAACCTCACTTGTATAAGAAAGAAACCAGATCGAGTTATCTGGTTACGTTTGGGTGGCATATATGAAATGATTTGCACGCTATGCAGGCGTCGACCACCTTGTAAACGTTATTATATAGCTTAATTTCGTTGTGGAATTATATAACACACACAATAAGTGTAAGGTTGAAATTGTATATCTCTATACCTTAATATGAAATAACGCTGACACAGATCGAGTGAAGCCATAAAACACGAACCCTATACAAATTCTTGTATTGCTATGGCTATCTTGACGTGGGTGACTACCAAATCTCTTTTGGGTTCTTGGTAATACCATTCAAATACAAATTATAGCCCATGAATTGCTTACCCTGTGTATACACCAGATGAAGGATCTATGTAGGCCTATCTATGGACTAGATAATCATTTAATGAAATAGCATAACAATATACTAAATACTAAATGATTAAATCACAATATCATAGAAAGAAGAAAGAACTTTAATTGCACAAAAAGGTTGCGTTCACTGTGATCAATTGAACGCTTACAACAATTGATTTTAGAAAACTACTCATGCATTTTGCATGCATTATTTAGTCAGACAATCTATATCTGAATACTAACAAACAGAAAAAAGAAAACTGCAAATGGATTGATGGATTGCATCATGTCAGATGATTGACAAGACTGCATCAATTACCAACATAATACCCCTTGATGCTGAGAGGGCTCACAATCTGATCTCGAAGTTTCAAAAACTGGACTTTAGCAACTTCCTTAGTGAAAATGTTTGCAAGTTGTTCTTGGGTCTTTATATACATTAATTCTACTTCCTTCTTTTGCACCAAATCTCTAATGAAATGATACTTTAAATCAAAATGTTTTGTCCTTCTATGATGGACTGGATTCTTTGCCAATTTGATGGCACTAGTGTTATCAAAAAATATCACTATAGGATGAATTTTCTTCTCTCCAATTTCTTCTAGAACTTTTCTAAGCCATAATGCTTGTGTACCTGCTGAGGTGATTGCAACATATTCTGCTTATGTGGATGAAAGTGAAACTATACTTTGCTTCTTTGAGCTTCAAGTAATCAACCCTGAACCAAAAGAGAAACAATTACCAGATGTAGACTTCCAGTCATCCAAACTACCTCCCCAATCAGAATCACTAAATTCAACAAGATTAAACCTTTTAGAGGTGTAGTAATGAATACCAAAATTTAGAGTTCCTCTCACATACCTCAAAATCCTCTTGGTTGCCTTCATATGTATTTCAGATGGCTATCATGTATCTTGAAACAAGAGAAACTGAATAAGAAATATCAGGTCTTGTGTGGGTTAGAAACATCAAACTTCCAACAATACTTTTGTATGTTGCCTCATCAACCATTTCAACACCATCATCTCTACACAACACAATTCCATGAGCAGTTAGAGTGGAGGCTGGTTTACTATCTACCATATCAAATTTCTTCAACATATCTTTTGCATACTTTGTTTGACAAATGAAAATTTCATCCTCATTTTGATAAACCTCCATATGCAAAAAATATTGCATGAGACCCAAATCTTTCATCTCAAATTCATTCATCATAGCAATTTTGAATTCATCATTTATCTTAGAACTACTACCCATATATAATAAGTCATCAACATATAGACTTACAATAAGAATATCATTACCTTCTTGTTTGTAGTAAAGTGTAGGTTCACTTTTACTTCAATTGAAGCCATTGTCCTAAAAATATCCATCAAGTCTAGCATACCATGTTCTTGGTGCTTTCTTGAGGCCATATAAAGCCTTATTCAACTTGTATACTTGATGTTCCTTTCCTTGCACTTCAAAACCTTATGGTTGTTCCACAAACACTTCTTCTTCTAAGTACCCATTCAAAAAGGCACTTTTCACATCCATGTGATGAATGCTCCATTTCTTGTGAGATGCTAATGAAAACATCATTCTAACAGTCTCTTGTCTTGCTACTGGTGCAAATGTTTTTTCATAATCAATTGCATACCTCTGGATGAAGCCTTTAGCAACTAATCTTGCCTTGTGTCTTTCAACACTCCCATCACTATTGTACTTAGTCTTGTAGACCCATTTAGTACCAATCTTTTCTTTGTCATGTGGAAGTTTTGTAAGCTCCCAAGTATCATTCCTGTGAATATGATCTATCTCTTCTTGCATTGCTTGCAACCAAACCTCATTAGTACATGCATCTTTAAAACATGATGGTTCAAAATCAACCTTGGAAAGTAAAGAAAAATTTACTGTCTCCCCTATTATATTTTCTTGATGTGTTGGAATTTTACTCCTTTGATAAATGTCACTTAATCTTCTTACCTTCCTTGTAGAATTTGCATTTGATGTTGGGCTTGCACTTGGAACTGAAGAATTAGATGAGGGGCTACTTGGTGGATTTGTACCACTTAGAACTGAAATATTAGTGGGTTGCTCATTATCAATATCATCAATAACATCCTTATCCAAAACAGATTTACACATATCATCATGGCATTTTTTATGACCGTAAACTCCCCCTTCATAAAAAATTACATCTCTTGAGACAACAATGATATTAGTGAGGGGATTATACAACCTGTAAGCCTTACTTTTTTCACTATATCCAACAAAAATGCATAGCTCACTTTTTAGATCTAACTTTTATCTCTTTTGATCAACTACATGGACATAGGCTACACAACCAAAAACTCTAAAATGATTAACATTAGGTTTTTTTTCATACCATGCTTCATATGGAGTCATCATATCAAGTGCACTTGTGGGACATCTATTGAGAATATATAGAGATGTATCAATTGCATCACCCCAAAAAGAATTGCTTAATCCCTTTGTTTGTAACATACTTCTTGCCATTTCCACCACTGTACCATTTTTCCTCTCTGCTACTCCATTTTGTTGAGCTGTGTAAGCAGTGGTGAGTTGTCTTTTGATGCCATTCATATCACAATAATTCTGAAAATCTTTTGAACAAAATTGTCCTCCACGATCAATCCTTAAGCACTTGATTTTGCAACCTTTTTCATTTTCCACAACGGCTTTAAACCTCTTGAATGTATCAAAGGCTTCATCCTTAGTCTTCAAAAAATAAACCCAACACTTTTGTGAGTAATCATCAATAAAATTAATAAAATATGATGACTTACCCAAACTCTTTGTCTACATAGGACCACAAATGTCTGAGTGAACTAACTGAAGTGGATAATGGGCCCTCCATGCATTTCCTTTTGAAATTTTTTCTCTTGCATGCTTTCCTTTAGCACATCCTTCACAAATATCCTTTTGTTCTTGAACCTTAGGAAAACCATACACTAATTCTTTTGATGTTAGAATCTTCAGACTATGAAAATTCAAATGTCCATACCTGAGATGCCACAACCAACTTTTTTCTTCATACGACATATTGGCAAGATGGTTGTTATGTTCTCCAAACATTAGTGGGAACATCCTATTCTTTGACATAGGCACAACCGTCACCATCCTATTGCCTCTATTCTTATCATAAATTGTACATTGTTGATTTTCAAACACCACCTTATAGTTTTTCTCACACAATTGGCCAACACTCAATAAATTATGCCTTAATTGTGGAGTGTAATAAATGTCTCTAACACTTTTCATACCTTCTTTAGTATGGACTTCCATAGCTCCTTTTGTGGAAACCTCCAATGTTTTGTCATCACCCAGCTTTATCTTGGATTTGAAATTCTCATCCATTGTAGAGAATAGCTTCTTATTTCCTGACATGTGGTTAGAACACCCTGAATCTAAATACCAAATATCTTTAGTGCCATTTTCATCTTTGTCATAAGATAAAAATAAATTGTTTGAAGAGGCTTCATCACCTTCTTGAGCATAATTAACACCTTTGTTATTATTGCCTTATTTTAATCTACAATTCCTTTCAAAGGGACCATACCTTTTACAATAATAGCACTGGATATTTCTTTTATCAAATCTGCCTCTGCCTCTTCCTCTTGAACCGCCTCTTCCTCTTGGATAATTCTGATTTTGACCTCTACCTTGGCTTTGGTTTCTTTTCCTGCTAGTGTTGGCATCTTCATTCTTTATAATTTGCAATTTTGAAGAAAAATCTTTCTCGCCACTTTCTCCAAATGAATCTATCAATCTTTCTTCATGAGACATAAGATATCCAACTAGGTGATCAAACTGAAGAGTAGACAAATCCTTGCTTTCTTCAATGATTATTGCAACATGGTTCCACCTTGGTGTTAGAGACCTCAACACCTTTTTAATCAAAACCTCTTTGTCCACAATTTCTCCAAGTGTAGCCATCTTATTGACTACATCTTTTACTCTCACACAATAATCACTTACATTTTCAGCTTCTTGCATCTTCAAATTCTCAAATTTTCTTTTCAATGTCTGTAGCTTGAGAACTTTGACTTGATCACTACCTTGGTAAGCTTCTTATAGAGTCTTCCAGGCATCCGTCTTTGCACCTGCAATTCTTGGAGACAAGCTTTTATCAAGAGCATTTTGAATATGAAATAAAGCTTGAGCATTCTTCCTTCTATATTCCTTCTTAGCTACTCTATCATTTGAATTTAGAGTGGTCCAATCTTCTGGCTCTGCATAACCCATTTCTACAATCTTCCATAGATCTTTTCCTATCAAAAACGTCATCATCTTGATGCACCAATAATCATAATCACTTCTACTAAATTCTGGAATGGGCAATGAATTAGAGTTTGACATGATTACCCTAAAACAACAACCAGCTCTGACACCAAATGAAGGATCTATGTAGGCCTATCTATGGAGTAGATAATCATTCAATGAAATAGCATAACAATATACTAAATACTAAATGATTAAATCACAATATCATAGAAAAAATAAAGAATTGTAATTGCACAAAAATGTTGCATTCAGTGTGATCAACCTTGATATTTATAACAATACATAGCCTCATAGAACAAACAGTTAGCTGCTCTTGATTGATTGATGGATTGCATCATGTCAGATGATTGACAAGACTGCATCAATTACCAACACCAAAGCCTATCACAAGTAAGCATGAAGGAAACCAAATATATGTTTATGCAATTTTAAATAAAATAATTAAAATTTTATTATTGTTCTTTACCTGGTAAGCGTGTAGGTAAGACGCTAAAATGGTTAAGGAATGGTCGTGAGATAGTAATCTTGGTTAACCTCTAACACAAAATAATTTGTTAGTTCAGAAGTTTTGTAATAATAAATAAGAATTTGAATTGATAAATGAGCCAACAACTACAAAAATAGACGTAAGCCAAAATTCTTTACCTCATACTAAGGCGTTGAAGTCCACAGGAGCTCGGTGATAATCATATGAGCAAGAGAATCGAAATCCTACCACTGTAAATGGAGTGATAACTCCATATTTTTTCTCATTCCAAAATATAATGAAGAGGGAAGTATGGAAGTCCAATGAACGTGTCAATTGAATCTGGCGTGACGTGACACACTCTGAGTTGGAAGTGGAATGAACTTGAAGTCTGTGTTACGATAAGTGTGTAAGTTACTATAGGATTGCTGATAGTTGGAATTCGAAATAATGTCAAAATTATCGTGTGAGCTCTAGTTCAATGGAGCTAGTATCACTACGATGTAACCTAAGGACGAGCCATAGGTAATCCAACAATGTATACAAGAATTGATTCTTAGTCTATTGAGTTCAATATATAAACTTTGTAATACAGTTCTTTTAATTGAATATTTCCATTACTAAATGGATAATCCATAAGAGTATTAAATATTACTTTGGAAAGAATAATATTTTGAATAGTTAACACCGGTTTACAAGTAAAATTAATGTATCTAACTGGAAGAGAATACGAGTTGAATAATAGGAAAAGAAAACAAAATACGGAGTGTGATAGAATGGTTAATAAGACCTTCTAAATCTTCCACAAATCCTTGTAACATTATTTATGAAATCAGTTGTGACAGTGAATTCATGAATTATAATAAGAATACAATCTTCGTAGAAATATTTTAAGTTGGGCGATGTATTTACCAGTAATGGTCGATAGTGACCATGATAGACATAATTGAAAAATTGACTCGTGGAAAGGAACTTCTTCAAATTTTCCTTACCTTGTCATAATTCAGGATTACAATTAAAAATTGGAATCAATAACTCATTGAACAAAGGAGGATTAACCAACTGACAATAGTAACTACACTTATATATTCTTGCTCAGAAGAGTAAAATTTTAAAATAAATGTGTTAGTTGACATTACAAATAGTGTACTTAAGGTTCATGAAACAAACTATGGGATCTCTAGTGACATTGTTAGGGCATTGGGAAGTACACTATTTGTATAATACTATGGCCTTATGGTATGTCACTATGGCCTTATGGTATGTCACTATTGGATGTCAATTCCTTTGTATTATCAAGAGTTTAGTTTTCATAATATACATATAAATATAGGTCTTATCCAATGAAGAGTCACACAAACTTAAATACCATCTAGTGGTTAGTGATAAAAAAATATGTTAACTGAGGGAAGTAGTAAGGAAAATTCTGAAAGCAACA
>JASDQU010196770.1:0-19154 GCA_032191745.1 Picea mariana | reverse complement strand
TAACAAATTATTCATAGATCTCACACTATTCACACACCAAAATAAGAAATAATCTATAATTTATTCATTCAAATCTATACTTATTCAAAATAATTATGCAAGAATTACCATTACCAATTGTAGCTTGATTGCCCAACTTGATTTGTTTTTTGTGAGTCTAATATTGTTGCATCAACATACTTATTGTTGAATTATCCACCGATTGACCACCTTACCAACTCCAATGGGTACTCTTCTTCCCCAAGGATCCTTGTAACGTTCCCCAGCTTAAACAAGGAACATTACTTGTGGAATACACATTAAATAATTTCTTTTTGCTAACTCATTTACTGTAGCTTATCAACTACTATTTATACACATTTTTAACCATATTTTTCTACCCATAATTAAATGCATATACAACACTCTAAATGATCATGAATGAAATTAATAAATTATTCACAACAACAAACAAGCAATTCACATACTCAAAGTTAAACACAACAATTAAACTCATGAAATTACTCAGAAATAGATAAACACTTATATTTTAAAACACTTGTGCAACCAACTACTTAGACAGGACGTTCCACCCAACCATAGACCTGTTGTTCTAAATCTTAACAACAAGTCACCCTCGATATGGGGATAGGAATCGACAAGAGAAGGGTGCCTCTCACAGTCCACTCACAACTCACTATCACACAACCAATAGTATTCTCCTATAACTATCCCAAATTTCTTCTATCTCTCTTCCTCTTGACCTACCCAATCCAAGGAATTTACCCCTTTATTTCTCTCAATCCATCGGACATCCCATTCATTTATCGAGGCGTCTTTGGCTCATGTAACTAGGAATCTCTCTGATGAGAACTCAAGGGAACTCATTGCCAGGAAAACTACCAACAACCAACAATAAACACTTGTTGTTACAATATTGCAACTCACTCAAGAGTTCACTCTTCATAACTGACAACCTAGCTCTTCAATTTCCAGTTCCAAAACACTCCACATATGCTTCAACATGCTTTTGAATTTTCTCATCCTTCTTGTTATATCTCCGATGCTCTCTTTCCTTTCTCTCTACTTGTTGTTCATGCCAAAATTGCATGTAAATATTTTCCTAATTCCCCCATAAGAATTTCCTATATTTTCCCAAGACAATCTACTACTCACTCTACCCAATGTTGATTGCTTCAGCCCCATGATTTCCAATAACTATGGGATGTGACCCTCACACTACCCTCTTACATGAGTTTAAGGATTGAGATCTCATACTCTCAAAACAAAAAATAGAAGGTTTCCTCAAATGATAATAAAATTAAGAAAATTGAGTTTGAATTAATGCCCATAAACCATTTTCCCTTTGGGTCCCTCTTAGGAAATTCCTAGGAATTCCCCTCTCTTGTGGATTAATCACCCCCCATATCTATCCATAGTCCCAACAGCGGGTATCACATTATATTTATTAAAATTCAAAAAATACATTTCACATATTACATCGCTTGGTCATAACCATATTCATATCTACATTATGCATTAATTAAACTGGGGATTATAGTGGGGATGTTACATTCCCCCTCCCCTACAATTGTACATCACCCTCGATGTACAACACCATGCCAAAATACATATAAAATTTTACATCACAATATTTATAAAATAAAACAAAATTTTTCAATTTTTACCCTCCAACAACAATCACAACCACCATATCTTATTTTTCTCAACCTGATGACCCAAGGGATGCACCTCCTTCACTGCCTTCAATCCATTGGGATGCACCATTATTTTATTAGGGGTATTAGTGCAGGTGACCAATAATTTCTAAGATGTGGTCATGGAATCTAGTTGCCCACAAACAGAGTCTTGCATTTTTCAACTTGTATTTTCATCAAAATTGACAAAACATTGTGGGTATTCCTCACATAGTTTCTTCATGATCCCATGTTAGATATTCAATACTGTAGTAGGCCCATTGAACCTTTACCATCCCTATGGATTTTTTCTAGAGCACTTTAACTTTCTGGTCCAGGATATGTATCGGGTCCACCCGGAAATCCCCTTCATTTTCCACCTGGATCATAGTCCAATCAATTATGTGGTTAGGGTCAGGAACATATTTCTTTAATAATGATACATGTAATACATTATGCACTCTCATGAATGAAATAAACGCTATCATGTATGCAACTAACCCTATCTTCTCTAATATTTCAAAAGGCCCACAATATCTTGTTGCCAACTTTGGGAAACAACCCAATCTTATCAAACTTCTTTTCACTTTCACTTTAAGAAATACATGTTCTCCCACTTTAAAATCAATGAAAATTTTGTTCTTGTATGCATACATTTTCTTCCTATCCCGGGTAGCCTTTAAATTCTTCCCGATCTTTGTCATATTCTCTTCCATTTCCTAAAACAAATCTGGCCTAGTGACAACCCTATCTGTTGGGTTATCCCATCTCACTAGTGTGCTACACTTCCTACCATACAACGCTTCAAATGGGATCATTTTTCATGAGGCTTGATACATGTTATTATTGGAAAAATCCACTAAGTGGATATAGTCTTCCCACTTTGATGGATGGTCCATCACATACATCCTGAGCATGTCTTCAATTACCCTATTGGTCCTCTTTGTTTTCCCATTTGACTTTGGATCATAAGTTGTACTAAGATTCAGATTTGTCCCAAAGCATTTGAAAACCCTTTCCAGAATTTGGATGTTAACTTGGAATCTCTATTTGAAACTATTGTCTTAGACACTCCATATAGCCCAGAAACTTCCTTCATGTAGATCTCTGCAATATTTGCTTCCTTGTGTGTTGTTTTCAGATAAATAAAATGCACCTCCTTAGTTAATTTTTCCACCACCACCATGATGGAATCATGTTGCTTCATTGTTTTGGGAATCTTTGTAAAAAAAATACTATGACCACTTCCCACTTGCATTTTGGAATGGGAAATGGTTGTAGCAGCCCCGCTAGATGTCTATGCTCTATCTTTTCCTTCTAACACTCTAGACATTGGGCTATGTAGTTAGATACTTCTTTCTTCATTCCTAGATGAAAGTATAAGTTCCTTGTGGCTGGAATGGATTTCTGATATCCTGGGTGCCCAACATATGGTACATTGTGCATTTCTCCAGCACTATATTTTTCATGTCCATGAAATTTGGCATGCAAACCTTGCCTTTGTACAAGAGGATTCCATCCTCTTTCAAATCATAATTTTTAAATTTCTGCTGTAAAATTTATTTTAATTGTAAACAATGTTGGTCTGAATTTGTTGCTTCAAGAATTTTATCTTTGAAACATGCATTTCATGAGCTCTTCTGCTGAGAGCATCATCCACCTGATTTTCTTTTCTTTTGATATGTTTAATTTCAAAGTCATACTCACTAAGAAATTCCATCCATCTAGTTTTCTGACATTTAAATTTGGCTTTCCAAATAAATGTTTTAGACCATAGTGTTCTATTCTTAGCTCAAATATCCTCCCGGTGAGATAATCTCTCCACATTTTTAATGCATGTTCAATGATTTCTAACTCTAGGTCATGTGTAGCATAATTTCTCTTATTCTCTTTTAATTTTTGGAACTCATAGCATACCACATGATCTTTTTGACCGAGGACTCCACCAAGCCCTTCCTTGCATGTAACCGTGCACACTATAGAGTTTTCATCTAAATCTGCAATCTTTAAGATTTTTTCACTTATCAAGATATCTTTCAACTCCTAAAAACTTTCTTGACACTTAGAAGTCCATTCAAATTTCACTCCCTTCTTTTGTAAATAAGTGATGTGGATTGGAATCTTTGGAAACCCCTTTACGAATCTTCAATAGTAACCAGAAAGACCCATAAATGATCTAACCTCTGTCACATTTCTTGGAGTTTTCCACCCTCTAATGGACTCTATCTTCTTGGGACCAACTTTTATCCCATATGCTGAAATAATATGCCCCAAGTAGTGGATCTTATTTTGATAAAAGATGCACTTACTTAACTTGGCATACAATTTATTCTCCCTTAAAACCTTTAGCACAATTCATAAATACTTCTCATGCTCCTCTTCAAGTTTATATTAGATGAGAATATCATCTAAGAAAACAATTAAAAACTTGTCTAGGTTATCCCTGATCACTCCATTCATCAAACACATAAAAATGGTTAGGGAATTTGATAGTCCAAAAGACACTACCATGAATTATTAATGCCCATACCTTGTTCTAAATGATGTATTAATGATATCTTCTTATTTTATGCTCACTTGATGATAACCTAATCTCAAGTCAATATTGGAAAATATCCTTGCACCTTTCAGCTAATCAATAGATCATCAACTCTTGGAAAACAACATCTGTTCTTTATAGTGACCTTATTTAGCTGTATAAAATCAATACACATACTTAAGGTTCCATCTTTCTTCTCCACAAAGACGATTGGGGCTCCCCAAGGTGACACACTTGGGCATATATACCCCTTGTTTAGAAGTTCTTCGAGTTGCATCTACAACTCTTTCATTTCTAGTGTTCCCATTCTATAAGGTGTCTTGGAAACTTGGGMAACTTCCAACACTAAATCAATAGATAAATCAATGTCCCTCTTTGGTGGAAATCCTGAGATTTCCTCAAAAACATATTCAAAATATTTTAAGACTGGATTGTCTTCAATACTTGCCACTTTATCTCTAGCTACCTCTTCCAAATGGGCTGTAACAATTTGACATCCCTTCCTAAAACTTGTTTTCATCTACATGGCTGAAATTTCTCTAACAACTATATCTCTTGGAATGCCTTGAATCTTGCCTCGATTTCCTTTCTCATCAAGAAAAAATATTGTCTTTTTGTAACAGTCTAGGACAACATGGTGTTTTTCCAACCAATCCATGCCAATTAGACAATCATATTCACCCAAAGATATGATGTTCACATCTACATTTGTGTTGAGTCCATTCATGTCTATTAGACAATCTTTAACCAACTCATTGATATTTCTCTTAGCCCCCATGGATAACCGAACTAACTAAGGTTTCTTATGCTTGCACCTTTGCAAGTGAAATATTTCAACAATGTTAGAGTTTATGTAACTATGACTAGCTCCATAATCAATTAAAATTGTTATGGGATGATGATTGATCTTTCCTTCCACTTCAATCATGGGGGACTGCTACTCTGCTTGCTTGTTTTCCAAGGATGAATCAATCCTTAGCATGCTTCCTCCCATGTCTTCCACTATTTCAGTCTCCTAAATGTTGTGGACAATCCTCATTCTTTCTCCTTTGTGAGGATAGTCCCTATATAAGTGATTTCCCTCACATCCCCAACATTGTACATGTTGTTGTCGTGGCCTTTTCCCAAAATAATATTCTTTCATGGAATCATTTTCAGCTAATTGTCCTTCCTGATTTGCTTAGGGGATGCTCTTGAAAAAGGGTGGTTTAAAACCTTTCTGTCTTTGACCCCTCTTTCCTTTCATCTCGTCATTCCAAGTCTTTTGGAAGGTTGGCCCCCCTTTTCTATGCTCATAAAGATGCTTTGATCTCCTTATGGACTCCTCCAAAGTCTTGGGGTTATCGTATTGTATATTTTCACTATAGAAGGAGGGAAACCCACTAAAAACCATTTGGATTTTGACTTTATCATCTTTTATGAAGTCCACATACTTCAACAACTCAAGGAACTTCTTCTCATACTCATCCATTCTCATGATTCCAAGCTTGAGTTCAAATAAATCTTTCATCTTCCTCTCATAGTAATGCTTAGGAAAATATTTTTCTTGAAACTATCCTTTGAAGTATCTCCATGAGACCCTCTTCTCGTCAAGATGCTTGGCCTACTTAAGTTGATCCCACCACATGGCTACATTTCCTTGCGAGTGGTAGTTGCAATTATTGTTTCTTCCCTTAAGGGGTAATCATGCAGCTAGAAATATTTCTTCATTTCCAACAACCAGGCGTTGACCTCTTCTCCCTTCTTTTGATCACCATTGATAGTAGGTGGCTTGATTTTCCTGAGTTCACCTTGCAAGATGTCTCCCTCAGGCCTTCTTCTCTATATTTTTACAGGAGACACACTTGGGTTTCTCCTTGGCCCTAAATTGGCATGAGCTCTCGTACTCCTTGAATTCCTATCATTCCCATGTGCATCCCTTATGTTATGGTATTTGGATGTTGTTACTTGTATAGCACTAGATTATTGCATTGTGATAGAGTCCTTATTGGCTCGCTTCTACAACATGTTCAAGCTCTAAATTATATTTTCTTGGGCCTTCATAATATTTTCATTATCATCCCTATAGCTCTGCACTTCTCTTTGTAGGCCCCTCATAGTTACATGCTCTTTCCTATCTCTTCTTCCATTAGACTTGGTCTCAACATTTACCATGCTAACATGTAGCCCTTTGACTTCCTCTTAGTGACTATAAGACCCTTGGGAATCTTCCATAGCTATAGTTTTCATATAGGAACCAAATTTCCTTTTTGAACCTCTAATTTCTACAGAAAATATGCATGCAAACAATTTTCTTTTAGACAAAAATAAATACATTCAAAAATTTGGAAAATAATGAATAATTTTATTTTTCTTCTTTTTAATTCCACTAGTCATATTCTTTTGCATTGAATGTAACTTGTATTGCCTAGGTCGATTTTATGGGTTAACATATGGATTCTCCTCCTTGAAACATTTTCATTGAATACTCATTTTCCCAATTCCGATTTCTGAGTAGAAAGTTATGGTCTTCAAAAGTTTTGACTATTTTCCATTTTTTATAACCTTGCATGCTACAAGTGCTCTCTTTCTCTTTGAGCATAATTTTAGGTACCTATAATTAAAATCTGGCTCCATGGATAACTTCTATAGTCCAAGATATTTCCATAGAATTCTCTTGGGCACTAAACTGACTCCTGAGCTAGGATTTATGCCCTCTGGAATTAATATAGTATTGAATTTTACCCTTGATTGTTTAGGCTGTAATTTCTTCATACAAGCTCTGTTTTGTGCTCAAAATAACTCATTGGAAATATCTCCTCGAGATATTTCATTTTAGAATAAAAAACTATCTATATTGGAAGTACACAGTTTTGTGAAATTTGATTTTCTAAAAATGTTGTTTAGGCCCTACAAAATGCCCTGCAAGTTTGTGACCTCCAAAAACAATAATTTTTTTTATGATAATTTGACTATTTATTGTTGATAGGGAACTTCTTTTATTCTTGGTAATTGGGCCATCAGGCCACCGATCATCGGGTAAATTCTTCTCTGTCTCTTCCTGGATCTTCAAATTGACTTCGGTCTAGTCCACCGAACCACCAGGAACTAGGGAAAGTAATTTCCCTTCTCCTCACCAAACTTCTTTTCGATTCTTATTAGGTCCATTGGGGCACTAGATTCTGATTAGGTCCATTGGGGAACTGACCTACAGGGCCACTTTCCATACAACAAATTTGCGAACCAACGCCACATGGATCCACCAAGCACGAGGTGCCGATAAGAATACCTTTGGCCCCATAGAACCAACCCACCCCACACAAATTCTATCCAAATAACTCTGATTCGATGTTGGTCCATCAGGCCACTGACCCACCCTCACGCAACATCCATCCAAATAAATCTGATCCGACACCGATCTATCGGGCCACTGGGCCATTGGCCCACTGCGCTTAACCTACAACCAAATGGCCCATGATATGAAATTGATCCACTATCCCACCATGTGTAACCTCTAATACGTCCCCTACAAAATAACTCTGGTCTGGTCCACCGTTGCCAAAAGTTTATGTTACACATGGGCTCCATAGGGTTCCATGGCTCTCTGTCCTTTATGCATAAGTAATAAAAGGTTGTATTTTTCTTATAAACTATTCCATCAAATCTTTCCCCATGCATGTGGGATAAATAAAAATACAAGTTGTAGATCGACGACTAGGAATCCATGAGGGGTGAGATCAACAACTGCTGAGCATTGGTTTCCTAGAAGCCATACCTTCTGATTTCGATGCCCAAATTGCGAAAGAAGAAGATTTCTATAATGCTAGGGTCATGGAGGTTGAATTGGGAATCATTTCTAGGGTTGAAGGACGGTATTTAACAACAAAAGAATCTCTCCTACAATGCTGTCCCATGACAATTGATTTATTTCATTCAAGAATTTATGCCATCATTCCATTCCATGAAAATAATTTTCACCAACAACTTTCTATTTTCATGTAGTAGGCTATTGCAGGATAGTGCTACAACCTTTAGCTCTGATACCATAATGTAACGTTACCCAACTTAACCAAGGAAAATTACTTGCAGAATGCACATAAAATGATTTTTTTTTAGCTAACTCGTTTATTGTAGCTTACCAACTACGATTTATACACATTTTTAACCATACTTTTATACCCATAATTAAATGCATATACAACACTTTAAATGAAAATGAATGAAACTATTAACTCATTGAAAACAACAAATAAACCATTCACATACACAACGTTAATCAAAACAATTAAACTCATGAAATTAATCAGAAATAAATAAACACTTATCTTTTAAAACACTTGTGCAACCAACTTCTTGTAAAGGACGTTCCACCCAACCATAGACCTTTTTTTCTAAATATCAATAGGAATTCACTCCTAAACTAGGGCTAGGAATCCACAAGAGAAGGGTGCCTCTCATAGTCCACTCACAACTCACTATCATGCAACCACTGGTATTATCCTACAACTATCCTTAATTTCTTGTAGCTCTCTTCCTCTTGACCTTCCTAGCCCAAGGAATGTACCCCTTCATTGTTCTCGATTCATTAGACATCCCATTTTTTTATCAGTGTCTCTCTGGCTTAAGTAACTAGGAATATTTCTACTAAGAACTCAAGCGAACTCACTGCTAGGAAAACTACCAATAACCAACAACAAACACTTGTTGTTACAGTGCAACTCATTTAGGAGTTCACTCTTCAGGTCTGACAATCCAACTCTTCAATTTCCAACTCCAATATGCTCCACATATGCTCGAGCATGCTTCTAAATTCACCCATCCTTCTTTCTCTAGCTTTGGTTCTCTCTTTCCTTTCTCTCTACTTGTTGATCATGCCAAAACTGCATGTAAAAATCTTCCTAATTTCCCCATACAAATTTACTCTATTTTTCCAAGATAATTTACTGCTCACTTTGCCCAATGGTGATTTCTTCAACCCCGTGCTTTCCAATAACTATGGGATGTGACCCTCACACCCACCCTCTTACATGAGTTTAAGGATTGGGATCTCATACACTCAAACATAAAATAGAAGGTTTCCCCAAATGATAATAAAATTAAGAAAATTGGGTTTGGATTAATACCCATAAACCTTTTCCCCCGTGGGTCCCTCTTAGGCACTGCCTAGGCATTCCCCTCTCTTGTGGATTAATCAACCCCCATATCATTCCATATTCTCAACAGCTAGTATCACATTATATTTACTAAAATTCAGAAAATACATTTCACATACTACATCGCTTGGCCATAGCCATATTCATATCTACATTTTGCATTAATTAAACTGGGGATTATAGTGGGGATGTTACAATCCCTGAGTTGTGGGGTTGTATGAAAGGTATTTCTCATATCGATGTAATTGAAAAATGAAGTCGCTAAGCTTGATAAGAATCCCTACACCACAAATTTCTATAAAACAGACTCTCAACAAATACCAATGAAATGTTTTCAAGCATTACAACAACCATCCAACATTAGGATGCATAAAAGTATTTTCCTCTTAGCCCAAGCTCTCTTTTCATAGGGTTTTTGGTACATGCCACTTTTCCAACTCAAGCAAATATTTATTTTACTAAATTACTAACTACTTAATATTCACCCACCCATGTGTCACTCACATACAAAAGTGCACAAGTAATTGTTTATTTTGAAATATAAAATAATGAATTTTTCTCATCCTAGGTGTTCTCTTGATCTTCTCATCACTTCCCATTTTAGTGGTTACACATGGATTAACTCTCCTTAACTTATACCCATCCACTTTTTTTATTTTTTATTTATTTTCTGGCACTTCTATTTGAATTTGAATTCTTGTTCCTCTATCTTCTCCTTGATTCAAGGGTGCACTATTAATTAGTTTCATTAATTAATAATTATATTTTTTTTCATTTCATGCTCACTCCTATCATGTAATTATTTTATTATTAAATTCTAATTAACTAGATCATATCTCTTATATGAATACTAATTTATTTATATGTTTAATTATGTTACTATCTTTTAATTTACTTTTATCTCCAACAAATGTATAACTCATAATTATTTTCTCAATTCAATAACTATGCATGTTAAAGTAATTCCCTTTAATGCTTTTCAATTCAACCTTTTTTTCACTATAGAATTGACAATTCATAAATGATACCAAGGGTCCCATCTTTCTCATGCATTTCAATAATTACCTTTTTGTATTTCTATGGGTGCCATGTTTAACATTCTTTTCATGCATCTAACTTTTCTTGGTGGGGAAATGGAGAAATAGCTGAGACCCAGTTAACTCAATATTCATTTCCCTTTATTTAGAGACTAATGGTCACTAAGAAATAAGGTCACCACCTTATTGCATGCCCCTCACCTAATCCACCTAATCCTCATGAGTGACAGAGTTCACAACCTACCCTTACCACAACGTGGGACATTAGAGTAAAATCATCTATATATTTTCAACTGAAGCCACGAAAAATGAGTGCTAGTAGGTGGAAATATGAATGTTTCTTCTCATTTCCTAGTGATACTAGATATGTTTCCATACAACACCATTAACCCTATGTGGGTTAATCAACAAGCATGTTTCCTATGTGTGCACACACTAAAATCAAAGCATCAATAGTTTAAAAAATCCAAATTCAAACTATAACATAATCATACACTTTTTATAGTTCCCTGACTCGATCTTGAGCCCAATATAATTTTGATGCAAATCTCATTTCAAGACACCACTGTGGTTTTATATCACTCTAGGAAAACTGTCAGTAGCATCTACAAGTTAAGTATCCAACATTTTCATTCCAGTTGATCAAAATCATATAAATCAATACCATAAGTCGCATCATATCAATGGAAATTTAATTCATATACATTATCTTATGAACTTTTAAATAAACCCACTCACTAATCATCATTCAAACCAAATAAAAAAATGAAAAATTTAAGTTTCACCATCATAATATGAGTCAATAAACTGATTCATTTGTAAACAAATGCCCTCAAATAACAATTTCTAGTCTATCTCAATATTCAAGTCAAAATGGGGCACTACATGCACCCCCTCTTCAAGACTATTACAAAGTTCTATAATAAGTATGGAAACTATTGATGCATCTCAATTGTGTCATCCTAAGTAGAAGAATTGGGACTATAACTATTCCACTAGGCCTTTACTTGGTCTACCAAATGACGTTAAATCTGTCAAGTGCGACAGTGTAAAATTTGCATTGGTTCGGACATCAAAGCCCCCTTGTTTGACTTCTGTAAATAAAGTAGATCAATAACATGGGAAGGATTTGAAATACGATGGCATAATATAGACACATGAAGAACATTATGCATATAATCTAATGATGATGGAAATGCAAGATTATAAGAAATTGGTCCCTTTCTTTCTAAAATTTCAAAAGGTCCTACATAATGCAAAGACAACTTAGCTCACTTACCTAACTTAATTGAGATATTTTGTAGTCTCACTCATAAAAATACGTTATCCCCAAATTCATAATTTCTATCAAATCTATGTGCATCCATATAACTCTTTTTTCCATCTTGTGTTTCTTTTAATATTCTCTTAATCATGTTCATTTATTCCTCCATTTCTTGGATTACTTTTGGTCCAACCATGACTATTTCCTCTAGCCTATCCCAACTAAGAGGTGTTCTACATGATCTTCCATACAAGAGTTCAAATGGTGCCATATTAATTAAACTTTGGTAACTATTATTATATGCAAATTCAACTAGTGGTAAATATTATTCTCAATTCTTTTGTTGGTCCATCACATACATGTGAAACATTTATTCTAATATGTGATTTATTCTTTTTTTCTATCCATTAGTATTTCAGTGGTATGTTGTATTAAAATTAATTTGTGTTCCCAATGCTTCTTGGAGACTCATCCAAAATATTCCCATAAATGCCAATCCTTTATCTAAGATGATTTTCTTATGGATTCCATGTAATTTTACTATCACGTTTATGAACATACTTGCAATTTTTGGTGCTTGATAAATAGTCTTTACTGAATAAAATGTGAACTCTTTGTCAAAGTGTTTACCACTACGAATATGGAATCATGTCTCCTTGATTTCATTGGTAATCCAACAATGAAATCCATCAAAATCACTTCCCATTTCAATTCCAGTATAGCATGTGGCTACAAAAATCTTTTTTAAATGGTGTAAGTTCAATCTTCACTTACCGACAATCAAAACATATAGCTACAAAATTAAATGTATCCTTCTTCATTTTGTTTGAAAATAATAATAGTTTTAGGCCCACATTCATCTTTTTTACTCTTGGATGAGCCATATAAACTGCTCTATGAGCTTCTCCTAATATCAAATTGTGAATTTCACTGTCCAGTGGTACATATATCCTTCCAGAAAATTGTAGTAAGCTATCATTATCTAAGGAATATCCTTCATACTTCATAGTTTCCATTACTTCATTCTCTAACTCCCATTTAACTTCTTTGTACCATTCATCTTATAATTGCATATTCAATATTTTTTCTCTTAAATTTTTCTTTAATGGTAAAATTGAGAAAACTCGTGACCCACGACTTAAAGCATTTGCCACTTTGTTCATTATTCCTTTAGTGTATGATATGTCAAAATCATACTCGCTTAATAATTTTGACCATATTCTCTATCTAGTATTCGAATTAATCTACATAAACATGTGTTGAAGTCCGTGATGATTTGTCTTAAACTCGAATTTCCTTCCAACTATATAATGCCTCCAAATTCTTAATGAATGCATCATCACCACAAGTTCCAAATCATGTTTCAAGAGGTCAATTGTTTCTTCAAGGGTAGGCTATTACCCTACCTTCTTGCATTAGCATGTTTCACAATCCTTCCTTTGATGCATCCGTGCATACCAAAAAATCTTTATCCATATCTAGTACTTCCAAAATAGGAATTGTCATCAACTACTCTATTAGTTTCTAAAATGCTCCCTCACACCATTTTTTCCATATAAATTTCTTATTCTTCTATAGTTTAGTAATAGGATTTGTGATCTTTAAAAATTCTTAAACAAACCTTTGATAATATTCACCAAACCCATAAAACTACCTACTTCATGTGCATACATGATTACTAGCCATTCCATAATTGCTTCTATCTTTATTGGGTCTATTGTGATTCATTCTCTTTAAATGATATGTCATAAGTAATGAATATTTGACTTATAATATGATCATTTAGAAAGTTTTTCATATAATTTAATCTCTCTAAGACATTGTAACACTTGTCATACACGTTCCTCTTGCTCCTCCAATGTACAAGAATATATCAAACTATCATCTAAAAATACTTCCATGAACTTCTCAAGTTACTCTCCAAATATTCAATTCATTAAACTCATAATAATTCCCAGTGTATTCAATAATTTGAAGGGTAATATCACAAATTAATAATATCCAAAACGTCTCCTCCATATTTCTACTTTTCCCATTACTATTATTTTCTTAACTTATTTACTCAGTTATTTGTTCCTTAACAAAACAAGACCAATAATTCATTTTATTGATGGGTTATATCAATATGATATTAATAACAATTAATATGTCTCAACTATTTGCAAAACTTTAAACTATTTAAATAAAATATACCCTAGACTTTATTGTCAAAAATATGTTATACCAATTAAGGCCATACTTTAAAAAAGATGAAAGGACATTCTTTCCTCTAGACTGTGCTTATTGACCCTAATACATAATAGACAAATAAGTGTACACATATTCCTTAAACAATAATAAGGTTAACTACAATCTATTGGCTCACTAGCCTCATCAGTATGCTCTGATAGCACAAATAACACCTCTTCTATTATTAAATCCTCAAGTATACTTTTGCACAAAATGCATAATTAAATTAACCTTTGCGTAATGCCAAAAGGATTACAACTAGTGTAAAGTTTATAAATAAAAGTAGAAGTTTTTTTTTTAATTTCTTAATTCTATAAAGAATATAATTTTAGGATATTTCCCCATAATCAATTCTGAATAAAATCTAACTTTATTGTTTCGAATATAAAAAATAAGTTAAAAATCGCCTTAATTAACTAACCAACTACCTACAACTTCACTAATTGCCTACAATTTCAATAAGTGACAAACTACTTGTAATTTTACAAGTTTGAATATAAAAATAACAACGCTTACTACTTTCCTTACTAGTTTAGTTGAGCATTGACTAACATGACTTGTTTAAAAAGTTGTTAAATCAACACATTCACAAATAAAACTAATTAGCATACCCCTGAAATAGGGGAAAAGAAACACCGAAGTGAATTGGGGTGGTTATGTTGTTTACAGACCATAGAATTTTGTTTGTGGATGGAAAATGAATACTTTACAAGGTCCATATTCATCCCACATCTCCCAAAATATTTTCAATGATTCGGTAACTCCAAAGATGAATCAATGAGTTGCATGCCCACTTTCAATAATCACATAACTCCAAAGTTGAATCACCCAGATCCATGCCCACCTACAATAATCACATATATATGACCTACTTTTCCAAATAAAATGGAAGAGGAAGAAGAGCCTTGTAAAAATACTAAAGTTACATTTCTTGATAATCCATCCTAGAAGATACAATCTACAATCTCATTAACCACTATATTGATCTTTAGGTTCTGGAGATCTCAAGTCATAACCATTCATATAAAGTGCACAAGCAACCTATAGTTGTTGATGCGATCTTTCCTAAAAGCCATAACATCGTTTGCTTGAGTTGTGGACAGAAAAAGTCATGATTGTAAGCTACACCTTCACATGCATATATTTATAATCTACAAAACCATAATCTTTAGACTCCAGATGTGAAGCCATTAGATTCATGACAAAATAAACTCATTATTCATGAAAGGTTGCTATTTTGAAAGGTTTTTTAATTTGGGTTATTTTTTTCACCACACAAAAGTATGAGCCATAGAAACACTCGAGGACATACAAAGGAATGTCAAAGCATGTGATGCTTTGATAAAGAAAATAAGAGGCAAGATAACCTTTACAGTATAAATTAAATACAATGTTTCTAAAATAAAAAAGTTTTTCTTGCTATTTTTTTACTTTTCTCTAGCATTTGTTCATTGGTCTTCAATGGGGAAAGCGTTGATCCCCTTAGTAAAACAAGAACTAGCCAATCTAGATAAGGATCTAGATAGGAGATGAACAACCATGAATGCACTGAAAAACTATGTAAAGATTATGAACACAAGGACTTTACCTCTATTCTTAGACAAAGTCTTAGAGTCTAAACAAAGCAGCAAGGCTTCGAGTCGCCAGTATGCAATATCTCTCTTAGAAAGTACTTGCCAAAGTGCATGAAAAAAAAATCATTTCTCTTATAAGAAAAATTATGGCCACTGTTGTGAAGAATCTATCTTCAAGTGCAGAGTCATTTCCTCTACAAAAAGCTTGTGGAAGCATTGTGGCAGGCATAGCCAGGTATGACATTGATACTTTTAGCACAAAGGCCTAACAAGAGGGTGTTTTAAGAACCTATGTAAACCCTTGCTTGTTTGCAAGCTATTGTAGGCTACAATAGTTGGAAATTTTCTTCAATAGATATTGTTAATGAGGTTTTCTTGAGAGTAACAGGTACATTGGAAGAGAGAGAGAGAGAGGTGCATTTTGGAGCATACATTAGAAAAATAGTTTAAAATTGTTCATAATTTGTATGGTGGCATGAGACTCTTTCTATCCACGTGCCCTCATACATGTGATGAAATCTCTTGAACCGATACATTATAATAGTATATATTCATCTCTATTTGCAGTACAATCTATTTTGAAAAATTTTAATATTACATTTTCATCTCTATCTACAATAGAGTCTATTTCCACTCACATGTTTGGAAATGAGAATGTGGCTATATTTATGGGCCACTCGTTTCAACCTTGAGCTATTACTTGTGGATATACCTATTGCTCGGTGTAATTGCTCACATTGTTGGGTGGGTAATATTTTTTGGTCTTTACTTGTGAAAGTAGGCATGATCTCATGTTGGAGTACAAGGTGTGTTTTATTTTCTGCAAGGAAATCGAAAATATATAGTTTTGTTGGCCAATGAAAATTACAATGCCTTTCTAATTATTTCAAACCATTTGAACTTGTTATTCTTAATAAATGAGCCTAACTTATCAAATGATAAAAAATGTCTTATCAAACATTAACAGATTAAGCCTTATAAATAAGAAGTTAATATGTTAGAAGTCACATGAAACTGGAAGCAAAAATCAGAACCGAATTGTGTTCCCATTAAAATACCCTATATAATAATGACACCCTCAAAGTTGGAAGGCCCAAATAAAACAACCTTATTTATACATGGATAACATTAATAAGCAAAACAATAAATGCTTCCTTGCATACCTATCGAGAAGCAACGCTTAGCTCATGTTTTAGATCTTGTAATTTTTCTTTTTTTTTCTCTAAAAATTCATTGTCTTCCTCAACAAAAAGAGGCTTTACTCATCCCCAAATCAATTGTGACAGACTGCTAGTAACTAAATGCTAAATACTTTTGAGTTTTAGGTAGTTAATTCATTTCATCAAAATTTTGAGTGTTTGGTAGTTAACATGTTTCATCAAAGAAAAACAAAATTTTATCTTTTTACTTTTTAGCTTTTTAAATATTATGGTGGAACCAATATTATTTGTTAAAATATAACATGTAAAAAGCTATCCATATATAATTACAAATGAAGTTATACATGGAAAATTAAAAATACTTGTTTATTGACACTTTGAAATTCCAAATGACATTACACATAAAACTCCATGCATAATTCAAAGAAAGGACTGAAGAAAATGAAAAAGTTGAAGGGTGGCCTTCAGATATCCAGTGACACAATAATTTCTTAGCAATCCATTTTATAAATATATATATGGCTGGAAGAAACAAGTACTTACAACAATCTTATGAGAATTTCCCTTTAGAATGACAACAATCCATATTGACTATTAACAGATCTCAGCAGAAGAAAAAGGTGAAGAGTACAACAGACATTTCAATGGCCGCAAAATTGTACATAAAGATGTAATACAAAAAGAAAGAAATCTTTACTGTACATACCCAACGAGGGTTTACTTTGGTAAAAGGTTTCCATAATATTGTTTTTCCTTGGCATAGTGTATGTATCAAAACAAGTTTAGAATCAAAGTAAATACAGTGAAAGTGTCTCCGAAAACAAATACCCCCTTTTGTTGAGTCTCATAAAACAGGTCACACATTCCTCACAAAATCGTCCGCCAAGTACTTTCTCTTTGACAACCTGTCCTCATATATATCCAACACTTCATTCAACTTTCCAATACTTATTTCCACAACGGTTTCATCCGTGGTTCCTCCCCACAATGGGGAGAGGAAGATTTCAAACAAAATTATATCAACAGGGGGTAAGAATCAGTGTCCTTCCACCTCACACCACTGCTCAACCAAGGCTTGCTCCGCCAGCGTGTTTCCCAGGAGATTAATGCCCTGCCCCTTGTACTTCTTCGCCAAATACTTGACGATGGCTCTAGACTCTCTTAATCATGACCAAGGAAAAACATCTGTCTATGAGATCTCCTTGTGTAGATGAAATAAAAAAATAAAGGAAGCATAAACTTCGATGATATGGGTGGGTGGGTGGTGAATTACTGAATAAGATGATATCCCCATCTTGAATAGTGTGTACTAACCCAAATGGTTGCAACACAACAAGAAAATAGTAGAAGAAAATGTTTATAGCGAACAAAATACTTGATATGTTGCTTAAAATATAAAAGAATACATGAAAATAAGTACGACCTTTTCTTACATTGAGAGCTAGATAGATCCCAAGCTATTCTTTTCTTGAGAGGGTTTCCCTAGCTGGAACTATTGAAGTCTTAGATCTCGGAAGTTGATCTTTAACCAACGAATTTCACATCAACGGATCAAACAAGGGCAATATCTGTTGATACTGAGAGGGGGTGAATCAGTATCAAGTACAATTTAAAACCTTTTTCAACTTATACTTAAACCATTCAACTATATCCAATGAGAAATGAACAATAGTATAAGAGTTACACCAATACACCACAATACACCATGCACAATATATGAGAAATAATCAATAGTTATTGTTCAAGGGAAGTAATGACTTCCAAAGGTAGCTACAGCTTCCAAATGTAAAGGGAGGGATAAACCTCCAAGAGAAAGATACAAGCCTCCAATATCAATAGAGAGTCGAACTCTCCATCCTTGCCCCTTCCTTCCACCCAAGAATATATGAGAGATAATAAAACTTTACATTAAATCATCACCATCAACCAATCATCACATTGGACCTGATAATGCTTCCCGAGACTTCTTCAATTTATGCAATTCTTCAATTATTAGAGTACTCTGATCCTATATATAATATTACTCAATTTATTCTCTGAAACTCCTCCAAGTTTCACTCCTTGAATCCTCCCCAAAAAGAAGTTATAGAAAGAATGGTAGACTTTATTCAATTCTGGTCTATTTAGGAGACCGAACTTGTACAGAATTCCCCGTGCTCAATATTTAACATCCAATTCTAAAACTCACACACAACTAACTATAGTCCGTACTATTTCCAATTAAAGTTGTCCCATGACATTTGGATTCTCGATGACGAAGTTATGACTGTTCTACTCGGAACACATGTTTATTGACTAGCTTCAGGACTGGTCACAAACCCTATCTTACACAGAGTGTATCTCCATAATTATAGTGAATCAAAAGCTGAAATTTTTACCAGAGGTACCTTGATATGTCTTCTCAATACCATAGATATTTCACCATCTGAATCATTATAGAAAAAGTTTTATAGCAAAAATGGTAAGATGACCTGAAAATAACATACCTTAGAACACATCACCAAAAGACTTCATCCTCCCTTGAAATCCGGCCTTATTTACTT